>JAWWLR010036447.1:0-10299 GCA_035041075.1 Acraspis erinacei | reverse complement strand
GCTCACGTAGGACGTCTATTTAAACCACACGCCTCGCTGGTTCAGCCTAAATATTTTATAACTCAAGAACTAAATCTGCAACTGGTTTTTGGAAAAGGAATTTTCGATACATTTTTTAAATTTCTATACAGATAGTGCGGACTCTTGAGTCTGGGAGCACATGAATAGTAAATATACAGTTCTCCCGTTTTATATTAGGGTGAGTGTAAATAATTCCATTGCAATTTATAAATCCATTGATGAGGATATTAATCATTTTTTCTTTCTTGTTTTACATTTTTCCACTCTAACTAAATGTTGCAAATTATATTATTATGATTTATAACAGGGACACTGTAGGTTCAAATTTTCTTAGAACCATGTGAAGCAAGTAATATTAAAGTATTATTTTCTTCAAAAAGAGCTTAATAAATTTTAATTCAACACAGTTAAAGTTTGAGGATGAGCCGGTTTTGGGGCTCGAGGAGGTGTGGAATTCACCAGATATAGTCTTGTTTCATAGAAATCGCTTTTGTTTCCTAATGCCTGAGCGAGCGCCACTGGCCAGGAACCAGAAAAAGTTGGTCCAAAGTCTAAACTTAATTGTGTTTTTTCCAAACTTCGTATTTAGGTATTATGAAGGTCACTGATAATGAATTTGATACAAAAAATTAAAAATTCAAAATGCCAGATTAAATATGTCGTCGAAAAATTGGAGTTCTTTTTAACTTAACAAAGGTGGTTAATTTGATGTTTTTGTAGATTCTAAAAAAAATGTTTCGAAAAATTTTTAATTTCTTAAAATTTCTAAAAACAGTGATTCCAAGAAAAAGGGTATAAAGTAAATAATTCAGAAAATTAAAACCTTTTTAATTTTTATTTCTCATTCAGTCTTATTAAATTTCCAAATTCCAATTACTGGAATACTTAAGGCTATTCGAACTGTAGCATGAAAACAAGCTACAATTCGCCATACCTTTTAATTGGCTTTATCAATCAGTTTCATAAGAGTCTAGGAAAAAGAAGATTAATTCCATTGTAAGAATCTCTCTTTCAAGAACTGATCACTAGTGGATGGAAATCCTGCAACAGAATTAATATTTTCAAATTCATTCAATTTTAACGACAAAAGAAAGTTAAAATGAAAAGCCTCAATTAATAGACACAATCAACATATTTCCATTGGTTATTTAAGGAATAAAGTTTGTATAACCGTTACTGTGTATTTCTGCTCAACGAAGGCAGTCGGTCGCGAACTGATAGGTACGCGTTCCCGATCAGACCCTTTACTTACATTTCAGCAACGCGTTTAATAAATTCATGATTAATAAAGGTGCAATAATGCATTATAGTAACTTTTTTATCAAAATAACCCCTCGAGAAAACACATAGATGAAATTATTCTAACTTTCGTGGCATGTCATGCAGTAGTTTCAGAAATTTATTTTTACCGCTTCTTCTACTTTACGCTGCACGCAACTGTCAGTCAGTAATCAAGCGTGATTATAGACGCACCCTATAAGTTCGCGACGCTAGAAGTGTGGCCTTCTAGCCTTTATCGCCCTTTTCTACTGAAAGAACGAAGCAAATCGAGGGCAGTAATGTACGGGATTATAGTCATACAGTCCATTTGATTTGCAACAAACATTATTTCATCTTTGAAAGAAACATTCGTTTTCTATAATGGTTCTATGAATTGAACATTCTGTATCTGTCCAAGTATCCCTATTCATAGACACTCTCTTGCGTTCAAGAGAACATAATCCTTCAAAATTAAACGATGCTTTACAAGTAGCACTCGAATACGAAGCAACGCAAGCGTTAAAGCCTGATTATACAAATTATTATCGCGAATCAAGATACTATCAGTTTAGTCACTCAGATCCTAATTCATACCGAGCATGGGATCCGAAACCATATCACACCGGTTGATGCCAAATTCCGATAAACCCAAAAATCCGTATCGCAGACGTTCTCACATACCCGAATTTCAAAATGGTGTAACTGCGGACAGTCCTTATTTATCATCTAATGACTTTCCAACACGCGAGTATCCGTACACACGACACCGTTACAAAATACAGGATATCATGATATCTACTATCAGATAAATGAGATTAACCCTCCGTTGAGTTAATATACAATCTTCGTACTTCTGAAAGGTCAAGAGTATAGATATCTGAATGCCGATCGCCGCGGACAGCGGCAGCTCTTGGTCATCGAATGCCATAACCCCGATAGTCTCAATAGACATAAATTTTCTCCATCCGAGAAAATTGAAACTTCATTCAATAAATAAAGCAGCACATATTAACTAAAAACGTGTTATTACAGTTTTAATCTAGATCTAGCCGACCAATTCCTGTTATAACAGTTTTAATATTGAACAATAGGTGCACACAAATGAAAACCTACCGACCAAAATAGGCACGTAGGACTATATAGACCCCGATTTTTCCACGTAGATTTGTTTTCAGTCTAAAGCAGTTATACTGTTCACTCGATTCAGGGGCAACGGATCGCTTTGACAAAGACGCGTACTTTAAAGTTCAAATTCAAAATAGTTACCGTGTTAGTGCCGAGTACTTGAAATCCCGTCGGCTGAAAGTTTCGGTCGACGTTAATTTGGTCTATTCTCGAATAAATTGCGCAGTGTTAACATTCGTAAAAGAAATTCAAGGCTGGATTGAGTAACTGCTCAGGGCCTTGTATCGCACTACTATTAGTGAAACGTGCTTGTGCATTTTTGTGACAAAAAAAACATCCGGTAGGGTTTCATCGCTACCCTACTGAAAAGTGAAAGGTGAACTACATTTTTAAAATTTATTTCATCAAAAAATTCAAGGAAATTTAGAAACAGTGCCTGCCAGGACTTCTTTCTTAGATTGTTTTAAATCACGGAAAGCAACCTCGCGAATCATAATGCACTGGCCCTGAAATTACATTAAATTTTCCATTGAAAATTGATGCCTTTTGGTACAAAATATAACTGCTTCGTTAAAAGTTAAACTCACTTTGTGAGTTCGAAATTAAACTATTAAATTTTTCATTGCCAAATTAAATTGTTTGCCGTTGAAAATTAAGTTATTAAATTCTGCATTGAAAATCCAACTTTTTAATGAAGATTGAACTGTTTGATTGGAAGTTTAAATAGATTGAAAAAAGTTATTTTACTGGTAGGAGATGAACTGCTTTATAAAAATTAGTGTTCTTTTAGTTGATCTTTCCAATTGATCGTTTTTATCGAGCAAATAATACTTTATTATCCAATAATATCTAATAGCTTTTTTAGTATCTAATACTCATTTTTAAGGAAAAAAATGAATATCTTCCAAAAAAATTACTTCGAAAACGCATGATCTATACTGATAATACAATTTTATGTGGGACATATAACTTTGTATACCAAAAAACATAACATATCCATTATCCTTCATGATGTGAATTGGCACCAAATTTTCAAGAATAAAAATCCAAAAATCGCTTCCAACATCTACGCTGTAAATGACGAACTAATATCAAACCGACAAACTAATATCTTCAAAAGTGAAACAGTTTTTTTTAATTGTGCCATCGACGCAGAAGATGACAAGCATTCGAAATATTTTTTTATATTTCAAAACAAATTTACGTAACGTTTTGCGTGAAAAATCGAATCAGAAATTTTAGTTTGATTTTTCTTTCTTTCTTACAAAATTTGTTTTTGTTATTGCATCGCATTGCAATTTCTGTGAATTATATGCTACAGCTACAAAAATCACTCAAACTCACCTAACAGATTCGCTGATGTGATGATTTAAAAAAGCTCCCGTCTGAAAACTCACAATCATGTAACACAATAGATTTGGCATATTTTAAAAAATAAAATTTGAATGAGCTTATGAGGATGAACAAAATATAGAAGGAGAAAGGTCTTGATAACGATAATGCATTAGCATGTATAGCTGCAAGCTGCAAGTTACAATCGAAGTGGTATATTGGCAGGTAAAATGAATCTTCGAAATTCGAATCCCCGGTTTTGATTTGTGTCACGAATAAGGCGAATATATCCAAGTTTTATAAGTGAATATCCAAGTGATTCATGAGAAGGATGCCTGCAGCGAGAAGAACGGGAAGTGAATGCTGTCCGGCAGTAGAAGAAGAACTGGCATAACCTTCGCGAATAGGATCCGATTGCGTCGACAGTGAATCAATATTTAAAAAAACCTTCAATAAAACTGTTTAAGAAGATTAGACGATTCGTGCCCACTGGCCAATCGATAATTTCATCTGGGGTAAAATGGTGAAAATTGGCGCTTATCATTCAAATCGTTTGTTGTGATTTCAACAAGGAATAATTCAACCATAAGCAAGTCGTTCTATTTCACATCCAAATACTTGTTTAGAAGGATACTTGTCCGGAATATACCTGGACCTTGCAGAAAGAGAAGACTGTTGAGTTTTACTATAATGATTCCATACGGACTCTAGGGAGTCGTCATTTGCTAAAGACTAAAAAAGCTGTTTGGGAATATTGGCTATTCTTTTCCTAATTGTCCATTAGGAATATATAGAATATATTAGGTATATATTGCAAGCAGGAATCCACTGCAATATAATATTGGAAATATCCCAAATTGGATGTTTAAACTACAAATATGATTTTCGGCTTGCATGGGGTTAAATCTGCCCTGTTCTGTTCGCAGTCTAATTGCTTCGCCATCAAGATGTCGGTCAAATCCAACTTAGAACATTTTCATAGGTGCGGAAATGACTTAATATATACATTTTCAGTAGGATTTGAGAGCAAAACACAGAAAACATGTGAAATATCCGGGTTTCGCGAGATCCTCCGATCAATAAAATTTGGACAAGGATGCTAAAGAAAAGGTATCTAATGTAATTTACATGGTAAAATGCAATTGTCGCGACAACGTTTATATTGGAGAAACTGGTAGGAGATTACAGACACGAATAGCAGGACATAAGAGAGATTTTCTAATTGCTAATAATAATACCGGACTTTCGCAACACGCTTGGAATAATAACCATTTTTTCAATTTTAACTATGACAACATTAAACTACTAGCGAGGGAAAAGGTCTCTTATAAACGCACATTTCTCGAACGAATTTTTATTACAAAAATATTTAAACATTTGCGTTAACTTAAATTCTTAAATATGGCATATTAATAATTATTACCATTGCGTTTTAAATTAATAACTTTCCATTACCTATTTTAAATTTTCCAACTTCCTGGCGCGCTCATTAGAATTACTACACTTTTGAATATCCACACTTTTCATTAAAGGTGGTGCTTCTATGTACTTCGTAAACCATCTATGTTTAATCGCTGTTTCTCTTTCATTTTCAATCAGCTGATTGCCTATTCTGGTCAGTATTTTCCTGTATAGCAAATTTTATTAAATCCTTAATAATAAAAGTTTAATTTCGAAAATGAACGAATGACCGAATTAATTCTTATTTTCTCGAATTTGAGACAATTCTACTACAAGAAAAGTTATAGTCTTTCAACTATTCAGTAAGAAAATTACTAGATTTTCTCAAGACTGAAATGTCTTAAAAATCTTTGGATCATAAGAAATATTTTTAAATTTCCGAAATGGCGAGAAGCCATATGAAATCTTTTAAAATGACTAGACATACCTTAAAATGACAAGGAACATAAGTAATCTTCAAAGCCCCGTCAAATTTTTTAAAACTTCTTACAAAACGTTCAAAAACTACTTCTCCCTGCTAGGGAGTAAACGATTTTGATTGAATTTATCCTTTCAGATGAGATTTCAACAATTACATTTTCCATTCACAATTCAAATTTGTTGGTAAAAAATGTAACTAATTAGGTTAAAGGAAAACTGCTATAGTAAAATTTATTTTTATTCATTATGGATTAACATTTTTTGTGGCTGACAATTAAGGTATTAAATTCTGCATTGAAAATGGAACTTTTTTTAATGAAAATTAAACTGCTTAGTTGAAAGTTTAAATACATCGACTAAGCATTCCTTTATTGTTTTTATTGGTTTTTACTAGGATATTTTTTCCTTATATGAACAAATTATATAAAAAACGATATGAGTATTAAATCGTAAGTAACGCAATACTTTTTTATTATCTATTACACATTTTTTAGAAAAGAAATTGATTTTATCGCCAAAAACGCTTCCACATCTCAGCTGTAAATTCCATGCAAATTATTCTAACGAAAAAAAATTGCATTTCTCTTCGGACCTGGATAATTGTGATACGTCAATACGCAGAAAATCTAATATCTCCAAAAGTTCAAAAGCTTCTTTGCGTTTCGCTGTCGACGCAGAAAATCATTGGCAATCAAAATACTTACATTAAAAAAAAAAACTTTTAAAGTACGGTTTCGTGTGAAAATTTAAAAAAAGAAAATTTAAATTCCTATAAGTTATATGCTACAGCAAAAATAAGATTTAACACACCTTATGGGGATTACCAAAATATAGAAGGAAAGAGGTACTTATAGCAATAATATATTGGCATTTATACCTTTTAATTTAATTTTGATGCAACTACGGATTATAAAGAATATTATATTTTAGTTTATCTGTTTTGCATTGAATTAAGGATAGACGTGCTGTAGGGAATCTTCATTTGAAACGTACTCCTTAAACCAACGTGCAAGGATTTTGTAATTATTGCCTACACGACACTCCCTCATTTCATTTTCGGTCATATTATCGACAGCGCCAGTGATCATGTTTATTTTCACTCTAGGATAATGTCTACTTTTCAAATATATTCCACGAAGAATGCCAGTATACTCCAGTATTGCAAAAACTTCACCATTGGATGTTGACAATACAATATGTTCACGATTTGGCACGGGTATAAACTTATTTTCAAATTGCAATCGAATTGGTTCACTGGCAGGGAAAACGTATCTTCAAAATTCAAATCGCCGGTTCGTGTTTGCCTCTGGAATGAGCCGAATATACCCAAGTTCTTTAAGTGAATATCCAAGTACTTCATGAGAAGGAGGCCTGCCGGGAGGAGAACTGGCCCTTGGCCGAAGGGGAGGCTTCTCACGTACAGTCAACTCAAGAAACGGCGCGGCAGAAGAAGAAGAACTTGGATTACCTTCTGCATTATGACTCCATTTCGTCTGCAGTGTATCGTCATTTGCATGGGCTTGAATAAAACTGTTTGGGAAGATTGGATGATTCTTGCCGACTGGACAATCGCTAATTTCATCTGGGGTCAAATTCTGAACTTCCCCGTTTATCATATTTATTTTTACTCGCGAATAACCTTTATCTGTCCTATAAATTCCACGAAGAGTTTGAGTATAATCTAGTATTGCGAAAACGTCCCCATTTGATGTTGATAACACCAAATATTCTTGGTTTGTCCCAAATATATAACTTTTATGATCTATTCGCATTCGAATCGGTTTTTTGGAAGGAAAAACGTATCTTCGAAATTCAAATCGTTTGTTGTGATTTGAACAAGGAATAAGCCGAATATAACCAAGTCGTTCTATTCCACATCCAAATACTTGTTCAGAAGGAATTCTGCCAGGAAGATACCTGGTCCCGGCAGGAAGAGAAGACTCATGAGGCTCGATAGCAGGATTCCATACGAACTGCAAGGAGTCGTAATTTTCAAAAGATTTAATAAAACTGTTTGGGAATATTGGGTATGTTTTGCCTAATGGACAATCCCGCATTTCTTCTGACGTCATTTTTTCAAGTGCGCCACTTCGCATATTTATTTTTAGTCTGGGATGACTAATATGTGTCGAATATAATCCAAGAAGGAACCCACAGTAACCTAATATTGCCAAAACATCATCATCAGATGTTGATACTACAATATGTTCTCCGGCTGGCACGGGGTTAAATCTACGTGCTTCCACTTGTAGTCTAATTGGTTTATCGTTAGGAAAAATATATCTTCGAAATTCGAATCGAAGGTTCTGGTTTTGGTGGGGAATGAGTCGAATATACCCAAGTTGGCTAAGTGAATATCCAAGCATTTTAATAGACGAAGAGCTGCTACCAGGAGATCTGGATCTCTCACGAACAGGAGCCTCCTGTGAGGAAGTCCCGTGAGGCGAATATTGTTCGCCAGAGGAAGAAGAAGGACCAGGACTATTTGCGCTACTAGGATTCCCGTCGATCTGTGAACAGCATTCTGCCAAAAGAAATAGATTGCTAGCAGAAGACGAAGGACCAGGATTACGTTTTCTATTAGTATTTCGGCCGGTATTTGAACTGCATTCTGTAAGGAGTAATAAAGGATTCATTTTGTTTTATATCAGCACATTTTTTTTCCAATTTTTGGCAAAATTCAAAGCTTTATTCCTGAAAGCATTTTTATAATATTTCAATCAAAGTGATGCGAAATAATTCTGAAACACAATAACTCCCCAACTTATATTTTTTGAGTTAGCTAAATACATATTTTTTGCAGAAGACGGGTGCATATTCGCTTTGATAACTTTAATGAAAATAAACGATTTTCTGAAATACAAAAACCGCCACAAACGGAACATTTTTAAATACATCCAATTTTTCGGCAAGTACCTTTTTACTCAGTTTTTACTTTTAAATACGACTTAATTAAGAATCATTTCGAAGATGCCAAATGCAGAATTGAATTTTACTTTTTTTTAAATTTTATAAAGAGTTGAGCTTCAAAAATTTAAGCTTGAAAATTATTAAGGCTCATCGTGTTTGAATGTAACTTAACTCATTGTTTTACTTATGTAATTTATTATGAATTCGTTAAAATTTACCTCAACTTTTATTAAAGTTCAATGAAATCTTTTCACTTCTGTTGAATTCCTTTAAATTCAAAACAACATCAGAAACATTATAATTATACGTTAATTACTTTAATGTAATTTCAGTCACGTATTTTGTTGAAAATTTTTATGATGTCTAGGAACTGTATTTAGAAAAAAAATTTCACTCGCAAATAACATTTAACACCATATTCATTTTGGTCTCTTTTTCGAATTTTATTTTCTAAATACATGAAAGATTCATTGGTTCAATCTGTATAGTACATATACCATTACGCGGTTTTATACTAGTATCATTGCAAATAATTCAATTCGAATTAATAAATCCATTTTAAAGGAAATTAATAACTCTTTCTTTCTTGTTTTACACTTTTCTACTATAATTAACTATTTCAAAATAACTTATTAAGACTTACAACTGGGACACCGTAGGCTCAAATTTTCTTAGAAAAATGTGAAACAAGTAATGCAAAAGTATTATTTTCTTGAAAAAGAACTTAATATATTTTAAATGAATTCAGTTAAACTCTAAGATTAGGCCGGTTTTGGGGCTGGAGAGGGAGGGGAATTAAGCAGATAGAGTGCCGCTTCGTAGAAAACACTTTTGTTTTTGCACGCCTGAGCGACGGCCACTCACCACGCGCAACGCCCTTTACTCCTACTTGAGGCGCGGTCTCAATTCTCTGAAGAACTATGTTAGATGTTGCTATCTGTGAGTTTCACTATACTTCAAAAAAATTTTTTAAATATTTTTGTAAATGTATCTTTTTGGTAAAAAGATATTTCTGTAGGTTGAAAATTTCATTATTATATTAGAAATTCAGTAATAATTATTGTTAAAGAGTCATTCATTTTGTTGAAAGATTAGTCTGTTTTCTAGAATATTCATTTCCGCTGGTAAGAAATTAAAAAAATAATTGGTTGAGATTCCACCATCTTGGGAATCGCATTTTGTTAGGTCTTTTTTTATAAATTCATATATTTCGTTTCTTAGAAAGCAAACGATGGTTGTAGTTATATCAAGTTCTTTATTTTAACTTAAGAAAAATACGTTTGATTTGCTCCACGATCACTATTATAATTTTTAAGAATATAATTGAGCAAGCGAAAAGTTGTTTTTAGTCTAGTCTCGTGATTTATAGTTTGATTTCACTTATACTTTGCCATATTGGCATTACTGATAAGAAAGTAACAGACGACAGCTTTTATTCCGTCGTAGGGTCAATTTTCGCTAAAAATAATGTAAAATTTCACACCGGAAAATGTAATGCTACTTTCAGATATTAGAAGTATCCAGAAAAAAAAGTCTCAAGTGGCAAAAAAATAAGACCACTGTTGGGATCCCAAAATGTGTTATTTTGCATTGAAAGTAACAGCATCAAGTCTACCTATTCAATAAAAGAAAACAAAAGAAAAATACCGTAAAAAGTAAATCTTTAGTTTTACAGTACACATACGCAAGTAGCTATAGATAAGTATATTAAATTATTATATTCACCAAAAGAATTAACGATGAGCGCCAAAGCGAAAACAAAAAGATAGA
>JAWWLR010036429.1:0-10300 GCA_035041075.1 Acraspis erinacei | reverse complement strand
TTATAAAATATTTTTATTATGAACCTAGTGGTTAGCACGCTCACCTCTAAAACTCAGAACTGGATTCGCTCCGGGCCAGAATGAACTTAAGTCCGCTGTACTATACACATGTTTTACTGCTATTTTCCTTGTACTATACAAATAGCAAATGTTGTAAGTATATACTAATGCATATATTTATGATACGAGCGCAGTCACTAGAGTGTATTGTAGAATCACTAGATTTTTTTCTTTTCGGAGATTGTGTAAATGTAATGTAATTTCAGATAATAACAAAACTATGTAGAATTTAATAAAAAGTTATTACTATCAGCAGACCATTATCTTATAATTTCGTATCCAAACTGTTAGGTCTAAATAACGCAAACCTACCAGTAATTATATCAGAATGTTCGTAGTTTTTTATTTAAATCTAAATCTTAAAAAAACGAAAGATCCAAAATCAGCGACACAGATACAGAGCAAATTGAGAGAATATAGAACACAAATAAAATAGATTTATTATGACATTGAAATTACGAAAAATAGCTTCTTCATACAAATCATTTATAAAAGTTTATACTTCATTCGTAGAAAAGAGTCAAAGGGTAAGTTATTCAGTTTGAAAAAAATGTAATATTTCAAGCACGGTCAGTTTTTCTTGCATAGTTCTAAATCTCACAAACATTACATTTGAAAAACCGCATAATTTGATGAAAATTCGTCCTTTTTGGTTGAATTTAAAGGCTTTTAATTTAAAATATGTTTTTATTGGATTATTAACTATTAAATTTCACATTATTTGTTAAACATTAAATTCTTTGGTTTCAAATACACTATTTTCATGAAAATCAGGTATCTTCGTTAAAAATTGATTAACTGAAAATTTAACGTGTCTGCTTTTAGTTAAAAATTGGCCTACTTTAGTTTAAAAATGAAAAATTTGAAAATTTCTCTCTTTTGGTTGAAAATTAATTTTGATGCTTAAAAATTAATCCTCTATGTTGAAAAATCATTTCTCCCTCGAAAAGTTGACTGGTTCAAAAAATTAATTTTCTTTTCTTAAAAATTGTATTTTTATTGGAAAATTGAACTAAGCGTTTAAACATTGATTTTTTGTTAGGAAATTATTCTTCTTGTTTGCAAATTCATTTATTTTGGTTCAAAGTTGGTTTCTTCTTTTAAAAATTTAAACACCTTGCTAAAAATGTAACTACTGTGTTAACCATATTTTGTTGTTGCTCAAAATTAATTTTCTATTTAAAAACTATACTTTTTGGTAGAAAAATAATCTTCTTGCTTGAAAATTTATCTTTTTAGTTGAAAATTAATTATTTTTGGTTGAGAATTCAAGTATCTCGTTCAAATCTCCTTTTTCTGGGTTCAAAATTATTTTTTAAACTGAAAAGTGAACTATTTCATTTTTGGTTAAAAATTAATTTCTTTTGATTAAAATTTAACTTATTTATTAAAAATTTGTTTTTTGTTGTTTTTGAAAATTAATGTTTGAACTTAGAAATTAAGTATATCGTTTAACATTATTTTTTTTTGCTTCAAATTCAACTGTTTTTTATTTAATTAAAATTCAAGACATTTAAATCAGATTAAAAACAAATTAAAAATGTTATTAAACGTCCAATAATTGAATTAATGCGCTGAATTCCTGAAAAAATACAAAGAGTCCAGCGACCAAAATTGTACAAACACCATACAATTTTACTATGGGAATTTGAAAAATTCAGGTCTCAGGAAGAGAGCATCGTGGTTTCTTTGCTGTTTCTGTCTGCTCGAATATTTTTCATTTTTTTATTTTATTTTATTTTTTTGTATCGATAAGGTCGATGTATGAGTGCCGAAACGTTAATGATTATGTTTTACAACGGTTTTTATGGTCATTTTATAATAATAAAAATAAAAAAGACGAAAGAAATAAAAAAGGGAAGGAAGGTGATTTGGTTTGTTGCCTTCTCATTTTTATTCCCTGTTTATTATTTTTGTCCAAAAAATAAGTTTTTTTCTTTTCTTTTTTAGGTAAAAATGTAATCATTTTGAAAAAGCATTAAAAATCGATGAAAATTTGAAATTACTTGCATCGGGTTACAAAATCTATTATGACTGAAGAACTTTTATTTTAAGCCACCATACATTAAATTATTTCAGAATAGCGCACTCAAAACTTTAATTTAAAATTTCAATTATTCAAAGTTTAGTCATTATAAAAACGTGGACAATTATATGATTTTAAATTGCAAGCTTTAAAAATAAATAATAATAATAAAAATCGAGATCAATAGAATCATGAAAAAATAAACAATTCCAAACTTAGTTTGCAAAATAAATAATTTTTAAATTATGCATCAAGCTGTTAAAAATGTATCATTTCAATATAGTGTCCAAAAGAAATAACTTGAAAATCAATTATAAAGCATTTCCATGCATGCCGAACAACTTCATGTTACTATAAATATTTTTTTTTAATTTGGCCCAAAAGAATATTTGAAATTTTGACTAATCTAAAATTTTTTAATCATTAAAATTTCAATTTACTCAAACTTTCACAAGAGGATTAATTTTTTTTTAATTTCAAGCCATTATTACGTTTTTAAGTTGAACATTTTAGACAAAGAGATTTTCGAAAATAAAATTTTTTCCAGCTTTCCTTGTAAAGGGTAAATTCACTAATAATCGTCACCTTAAGACAAATTGGAAATGAAAAATGCTTACAATTGTATTAAAAACTAAATGTTTATTGTCATAATGAGCTTAACCGATTAAAGTAGATATAGAAAAACTCAATTTTTATTACTTAACATAATATTTTATTGGAGTCAATTTTTATTCACGATTAAAATTCAAATTATGCAAATGCGTTAGGTATCGGTAAGAACATAACGAAGTTAACATGAGAGAAGTATACTAATTTCATTATAACACAAGTTTTATCACATGCGGCAAGAGCGAATCTTGTAATACAAAAAATACTAGGCCATCTGACTATAACTAATGCAGTGACGATTACTAGTGCATCTACCTTATATTCATATTTTTTAAATTAAGGGTAGCTCAAGAGAGTATGAAAATATTAAACGAGATCAAGGAATTTATTTGTGATGGATACGAATTGTACACTAGGATGGTTACAAAATGCATTGAACGTATTTTATTAGAATTTTTATGCATATCGCCCGGAAATTGTTTCAAATGCTAAAAAAAATAAATCCATTGTTTTTTTCTTAGTAAGGTCATAATTAATGCAAGTTAACCCAAATAGTTATTTAAAAAAATTATTATTATTTATAACTATATTCTCATAGATAAGTGATAGAATGTTGCAGTTTTTTTCTCAAGTGTTTAACCTTGCTTTGTCTTTTTAGTTATGAACAAATAATGAACATTAGAGTAAATCATATTGTAAACAATCTCTTTCTTTTATCGGAATATATTTTTCTGGAATAAAACAAATATTTGTAAAATTGATATATGACTAATACAATATTGTTTCTGAAGAAAGACAGAAACGATACTTACTATACGAGTGGCAGAAGAGTAATGCAAGCAACTTCCTAACTGCAGTGAGGTGAGTCTGTCTGCCTTGTCCAGTGATATTTATATTTTCATCGACGAGACGTGCTTCCTCACAGGAAAGGAGAATGGGGAGGGGGGGGGTGATGTTAAAATATTAAAAAATGTCTCTATTGCAAGATAGCAGTTTTTTAAACATAACAATTCTGTTAGAAAAATGATTCTTGTTGAAGTTAATTTATTATTTGTTAATAACTAAAGAATCAAATTAGAACTCAAGATTTAAGACAAAAGCAAATTTTTAGCAATACTGCAAGAAAAGATAGTCATAAACAATAATAAATGGTTAAAATAAGCATTTTTATTAACTTGCATAATTTATTATTTTAAGAAGTAAAAAGTGGGTATAAAATTAAAAATTGTAAATGAAACTGCAACTATCTAGCATTAATAAAGAAGAAGATAGTTATGAACAATACCTAATAATTGATTTGAATAATTATTTTTGCTAAACTTAATTTAGTATTTACTCGATACAAGTGAAAAGTAGATAAATAGTTGAACATGTCAGAAAAACGGAAACTTTTTAGCATGTATGAAATTTAACATTGTTAGTAATAATTATAAAGTATTTCAAGAATTAAGCTTTTATACTTTAAATAATTTTTTACGTTACTTAAATTAGAAATTGGACAAAAAGTAGAAATTTTTGTAAAAAGCTGAAATTTTTAAAATTAATCAAAAAGATTATTATTAAGAATAATAATAAATTGTTCAATCAATTCTGTTTACGAGCATTAATTGAGTACTACCTCACTCTAATAAAAAAATTGGACAAAAATTGGAAAATTAAAAAAAACCGCAACTTTCTAAATCCATTTTAAGATAAAATTTCTAAAAACAATAATAAATTGTGTAAACAATTTGTAGAAAGATCTGCTTATCAGTATGAAGTAGTTTTTAATGTATTATGAAAAATTTGTTTTAAAAAACGCAAACAATCATAATTAGCGATAAAAACATGCAAAGCCCAATTTTTTAATTATGGGGGTTTTTCGGGACCCAATAAAACATACTTATGGGGTGATATTCAAAAAGTAATATTTTTTTCGTATTCTGTTGCTAATGTTGAAAATAAATGCTGAGTTTCAACTCGATTCACCTAATATTGACGATTCTAGATAAAATTTACAAAGACGTATTTCTTTCTTATGGGAAATACGCAATTACACTTATGGAGCTAGAGCCACCTCTTAATATTATTTTTTTCAAAACAGAAAAAACCGATTTAATTTATTTTGGATTCGAATGAATTTCCTGTCGATACACATGGAAATTCGAGAACAAATGTTTTTGGACCTCCCTTATTGTAATCGTTACTATAATATCGCGTAACTAGGCATATGATGAAAACTTTGTTCATGTTGAAAATGCAACCAATATATACGAATCTTTAAATCAATTGTTTAATGTGTTTTATTTGAAATGTTTCTAAAAATTTCCTACATGAATAAAATGCATGATGTTTTTAAATTCTTATAAGTCGACTTTTCTCCTTTTCGGAATAATAAAATTAAATCAGGTCCTATAATTTGATTTTTTTATTCGTGTCTAATTTTATCCTAATTCCTGGTACAAGCAAGTAAGCAAATTATGTGGATTTAAAGATACAATTCTTCTTTTGATACATACATTATTTAAACAAAAAATCTCTTTGATTATTTTTGTTGTTGCTTTTAAATTAGCATTGCATAAAAAATGTGTATACATACTGGAATAATGTTAAAATTTATCACTTTATTTGATTAATTAGATGCATAGTTTAAAGTACGCATATAAAAGAATATATTTAGAAAACATTAAATTAAAAAGAAACTTTGGGTGTAACCTACAATTTGTTAATAATTATTAATCTAGTTTCGTCTATTCAAGTTGACATATTTGATGTTAGGAAGTATGTCCTGAATGAACACCCAGTGCGTGACCACAAGAAGAAGAGAATAATATTTGTAGAAAGCGAAGATTAAGTTATTACTCATCGTCTAGCTCTATCTTTTCGTAATTTATAATTTACCATTGAATGCATATTTTTGAATATCCTCATTTCAATTTTTGAAACATAGAACATTCCAAGATCTGCGGATAATATGTGTGTATTTCGAAATATATTTAGCATCTAGTGAAATCTTTGATTTAAATTTCCTTATATATCAGAAAAATAGTTTTTTCTTCTACTTTTTAACATTTTCAATATGTTGAGGAGCCTATAACTTTTCTAATTTTCATCAAAATTAAAAACGCCATTGAGATAATGCGCAAGTATTTTTGTCTTTTATCAGTAACATTTAAAAAAACTTAAAAAACTTTTTAAACAAATTTGGTTTCAAATGTGGAAAATGCTCTACACTTTTAAATTTTGTTCGGAAACGTTTGATTAGCGAACTTGGCCTTCATTTTAGGACCCTAAAAAGTATTAAAGATGATTATGGCGATTGGCATTAAAATTCGAGAGAAAAACATTTCCAATGCATTTTCGGACAATTTTTAAAAAGTTTGCTAAATAATTGCAATCTTTTGGACGGAGACCCTGAATATGTATAATTAATTTGCAGTCCATTAATCTATTGTCATCCTAACATTGTAAAAAAAACCTTATTTTTCTTAACTTTGTTCAAACAATCCGAAAGCACTGTTTATAAATTAGAGACAGGTAACCTTTTTGCAATTATTATATACTCTCCTCAGGAAATTTATTTATCTTTATAAAGTAATTAGTTGCTTTGCAATGTTGAACTATAAAATATCTCGAGTAATCAAATCATAAATTTTCTACTAATATTTTGTGGCTCACTTTTCGCTAATCGAATCTATAAAATTTTTAAAGTAATTTGTTAAATTTTATAATTTTACATTTAGAGATGTCTAAAAGTATATTTTGCATAATGAAATAAGAATATAATTAAACAAAAAAGTAGCTCAATTTCATACATATTCAAGCGGATATTTGTTCAAGGCAAGTAATGTTTAAAAAGTTTGCTAAATAAGGATCCTGAATATGGAGAATTAATTTATATTCCATAATGATCCATGCTAATTTTAATAGTGTAAAAACTCTATTTCTCCTGACTTTGTTCAAACAATCAGAAGGCAACATTTTGAATATGGAAATAGACTAGGTCAACGGGAGTAAATTTTCCATATGAGTTTTTTATTACTTCAATAGAGTTGAAAATATCATACCATTTTTTTCAATTATTATATATACAGTCCTCGATAATTTTGTTTACAAAAAGATTAGTTTTCCACTATTGAATTAGGTAATATCTCAACAACTCCGACTAGTATTTTTCTACTAATCTTTAGTGTCTCATTTTTACTTAATCAAATCTATAATTTTATACTCGTAAGTTTCACTAGTAAATCTTTCGAATAAGTAACTATTTTGACTAATTTAATCATTAGAATAAATAAATTATTTTCAGAACTTGAGCCAAAGTGTTTTATTTAAATGAAATAAATGTATATTATTTTAAATTAGAAAAATAATAATAATTTAATAATAATTTCTTTAATTCAAACAAGGAAAAGCTTCATTATTTCAAAGAAATCAAAATATTATTTATTTTAAATGAACTCAAAGAAACAATTTCCTACATCTAAACATAATTTGTTCTAGGATGTAGGATAACAAAGCCTTTCGTTCGAAAAAGGTGATATTAAAAAATTTCTGGAATATTAAAGTCTAGTTAAAAGTGTTGTTATTCAAGGCGAGTCTTGAATCCACAGATGGAATTTATTAAAGTTCCATCTGCGGATTTATAACTTGTTTATTAATGAGCCAATGTTATTCGTGCACCTATTTTCTACTAAAGATAACATACATTAAATACAGGGAATAGGCGAATCAACTAAAATTTGAGTTATACAAAAAAATTTTATGTACGTATATCCAAGAAATTTTTGTTTTCGTTCAAGAAAAAAATCTGAGTGTAGGTTTTTAAAATTTTGGAGCGATTCCTTATAATTTAGTATTATATTTCTAGAGTTATTAAAGCATTTTGGTACTGTAAAGGTCGGAATTTTTTTAAATCAAATTTAAATTTTTAATCGTAATGATAAAGAGTTAATTCTTTTTTTAAATGTTAACACTTCTGGTTTTTCATAAAGTTGGAAAGGGAAAAATATTGAGAAGGCTCTGCCAGCCTTTATCGGAGTGACTTAAGAATTTAGGTGAAAGATACTATTTTTAACGACAATACAGTAAGGTGAAATAGATAACGTATATATGAATAATTCTTGTATTTCCATTTTAAAGCAATACTTGTAAATTTGCACAACCGCGTTCTTTAATTAAATTTTTCTATTTTTCACGTTTCCTAGATATATATCTTTCTTTTAGTTATAATATAATGAATAAATCAATATATTTTCAGAGCAGTTTTGAACTATCGAATAATTAAATGAGATTAAATTAATTATTGCAGGAAAACCCAGAAGTTTATTTGAATCAAATAAACGTAGTTATTTAAAAACTTTTAAACGAAGTCAACGAAAGCATTTCTCAAATGTACACACACATTTTCAACAAATATCTTTAATGCAAGTGATGCAGGCACATGTTTCCGTGTGATTCCATTAAATGCAGACAACATGCTGGTCATTGTTTTTCTTGTTTTTAAGGTTACCACGTTCAAAATTTCAGTATATAAATTACCCATCCTTAACATTTAGACACTAGTGTAAAAAAATTGAATACATTGTTTCTTCTTTTAAAATTATTACCTTCTGATTTTTCTAGTATATTTACATACCTATACGTCCACGATGAAGTTTTTAACCCTGGCTTTGCTGGCAGTTTCTGTCGATGAGTATACTCGAAGAAATGAAATTGATTAATCTATTTTTTTTTATTTCGTATGTAATGCGTTTTACAATATTAGCGGCATTTATACATAAAGAATTCAGAAATCACTTTTAATAAATATAAAAATTTACTAATCTTCTCAAATTGCAAGTTGCTTATACATTTTTCTTATTGACTTGTTTAACTGAATTTTATATACTTTTGTATATTATTAAACCAAAAGTAATTTCCAACTTTTAATTATGCTGTGGCATTCCTAGAGTATACATTGTATTTGCACTAAATTCAAATGAGTTTCAATAATATTCGGCACAGTTGTAATATAAGTTATTTATGTCACATTGATATTTACGTTTTTTGTTCTGTTTTTAATTTTTATTATTGAAACGAGTTATTGAATTCGAGACCTCAATTAAAAAGCTGCGAGCACTTATATAACAAGATATTGTATACCAAAATTCAAGACAAAAATATAGTTTAAAAACTTTTTCAAAAGCTATATTATGCGAAGCTGCTGTTTTATCCCCCAAATTTAATATTTTTGCGTGAATTGCGAAAAGGATGGGTACTGTTTACACAAGGAGCAAGCGGATTGTCTCCTGCTCACCTTTAGCACACACCTTTAACCCACACTCAGAAAACGATTTGATTGAATGAAAAAATTTTTTGTTGATTTAACCATAGAATATGGTCTTTGTATGTACAATAAAATATTTGATTTGTTGCTGTTTTACCCAAATCTTTTGGTGGATAGATTATTTGTTTCATTTAACAAAACAAAAAATTGGTTGGGCCAATCAAATGTTTTGTTGAATAAGACAAAATTCGTTTCACTCAAACCAAATATTTATTTATATCCAAGCAAAAAGTTATTTTTGCTAAAAAAATGTTCTTTCTGGGTGCATCAATATTTATTTTTTAATTCAGATGCTTTCTGGAGCATATAGCATCAAAAGTTTCTATCATTAATATAATATTTATTTGTTAAATTTCCAGGTTTCTCAGAATGCTTTTTAGATTCTATTGCCAATAATTTTAATGCAAAAAATTATGTAAACGAATTTTTCAATGTAAAGGCTAAGTATTTTCATGCCAACTGTCCCAAAGCTCATGAAACTAGTAAGAGAGAGAGAGGGCGGACAAAATAAAAAAAGGTGCTACAGAATTAAAATTTGCAAGTTCAGCCGCTAAAAAGGACTCATCTAATAAAGCAAAACAACAGGCCGTAACAGATGCGGCGTTAAAGATCGCCAAATTAGCACTACAATGTGCAAAGGGTAACGAAGTGCAAGACGCTGTTAACTTCTATATGAACAAGTAAGTTCATTTAAAAGTTTACACACGAATTTCGTGCTACACTATTAATTCTAGTTTCTTATTTGTATTTTATATAAGATATAAATATTTTTTCATTTCAATATTACTTCATTTACAGAGACAAAAAAAAAATTGAAATGGATAAAGAAAGAGTCAGGAGAACCGAAGAACAATATTATGACGACTTTAGACGTTTAAGAAATCTAATTATAACATGTTTTCATTAAAAACCGGTAGGACGAAAGTTCGAATCTCGGTGGGTACGCAGACTGACTTTGCAAAAAGCAGGGGTTTGACTGTCTCAAAATTACGCTAGGATGAACTGAAGTCCGCTGCACTGTAGACAGGTTTTAATACGATTTTCCTTTTCTACTACAAATATCAATTATTGTAGGTGAATGCTAGGGCAGTTATAGCGCAGATATATAGCGCAGCCATTAGGGGGTTAGTTTAGAATCAGCCGGGTGTTTTCTTGGCGGTGATTTTGTAATGTAATTTAATTAAAGATAATAAGCTAACTATGCAGAATTCAATAAAAAATTATTACACGGAGAAACTCTTGCTAGTCAAATTTGTGAATATAACATTGATCTTTACAATAGTTCGATGGCAATCCAG
>JAWWLR010036407.1:0-10301 GCA_035041075.1 Acraspis erinacei | reverse complement strand
AATTAAACGACTGGATTATGTTGATGCATACTTTTTAGAGACCCTATAAAGAGTCGAATTCTTTAAACAGCCCTCTTCAAACGTCGATGGTGGTTTTACCCTTGAAAAATACTAATAAACAATCGAAAATTGACATTTTGAGCCAAATTCCACGAGACGCGAAGAAAATTTTTAGAAGCAAAAACATTCATTTCAGAAAAATTCTCGAATTTTATTCTCGCTACTTTTTGATAAGAAATATATGTGAAAAAGATATAAATGAAAATTCTTTATTTACCTAAAAAAATGGTTTGTATGAGTTTCATATGGTAACATAAATAAAATAATTGTAAGCAATCTTTGTAATATATTTTTAAATGAATAATTCAGTAGCCTCGAACCGATGAACATAAATAGAAAAACATTCGTTTAATTTAATAGAATTCAACATAACAAAGAAAATTTAGAATTTTGGACCCATGTGAATCAATTACGAAGCGCGAAAAAAGTGACGAATCTTCGGTCTCATGAGCCGTTTTAGTCAAAGAAAAAACACTCACGGTTGGCGACAGACATTAAAATGTAGAATTTTAAACCATAAACGTATACAAATAAAACATTTAAAATATCTCTGGTACATGTTCAGTAATTTTTGCTTCTACTTTAAGTTGTTTAAAATTAATACCTGTTAAATTTTTATTTGAAATCAACTTTTAAATCATTTACTTATAAATTAAAAATTTTTGGATGGAAGAATTAAAATAGTAGTGTTCAAAATTTAGGTTTAATACTCTAAAAATTCAATTCGAAATATCTCAAAACTTTCAGCTTTTATTATTCAATCCAAATATTTTATTTTAAATTAACAATCAAATGTTGATGAATATTATAAAATTATTTTATTTTAAACGAAATCTTGTTAATTAAATGGATTAAAAAGGGAGTATCTTAGACGGGAAAATTATGTGTTCAGGATTTGAAATTAAAGAAAAACGTTTTCTTATCGAATAGATTTATAATTAATTTTTAAATTTCATTATTGTTCAAATAATAAAACTTAAAATACAGTACAATTTAAAAAATCATGAATGAACTTATTTTATAGTTGCTTATCTTAAAATATTTTTATGAACATTTTTGAAAGCTTCTAACTTTTCATTTTTTGGCAGAAAAACTGCCACATAAAATTCATTAATGTAAAAATGGCCGCTTCAAAATGATAACTGGAAGTGTTAAAGTGTACATTATTAAATCCTAAACGTTTAATAATTAAGCAGCTCAAAGGTTTCCGGTGCATGGGTTAAAAGTGAAATATTTCAGAAGGAAACAATATTTAAACATGATTTGAAATTGAATAGACGAACTCCAACAAACAATTTAAAACTCATGAAAAAACTTATAATTTCAGTTGATCAAATTAAAACTTTTTTAAGGAAAATTTTAAACAATTTTGATTTTTCATTATTTAAATTTGCAAGACTGCCATTTAAAATTGCTTAAATACAAAATTTACGCTTTGAAATGAACATAGAAAATTCAAAATTCTTTAATAAAAAGTGTTTAAAATGAGACATAGTAAACCAGAACATTTCTTATTTGAAAGTATTAACAAGGGCTCCTAACCTTAACAAAACAGTAAAAATCTAAATTATTTTCAATCGTATTTGAGACCCTAAGATGATTATTTGGATCAAATTTGCGGTGTGAACAATTCTGGTTGGAAGACTACTTTAAAATTATTTTTGATTGGATTACTGTTGCCTACTGCACATTCTAGAATTTCTTCTGGAGTCAATTCTTTAGAAGCGCCGCTGTCCATATTTATTTTCGCCCGCTTCGCCACACCAAGGACATACTTATATATTCCACGAAAACACGTGTTTTTTTTTGTTTTTTCATATACTGCACAGACATCGCCATCCGGAGTGGATAATACAACCTTTTCTCCAGGTGGCGTGGGCGAGAAAGCATTATTTTTTATTCTTAAAACAATTGGTGTAACGGGAGGAAATGTGTAACTTCGAAGTTCAAATATCCGGGCTGGATTGTCATGAGGAATAAGTCGAACAAATCTAAGCTCTTCAAGTTTAAATCCAAGTATGAAAGGTGGAAGATTCCTGGTATGAGAAGGCATGGACCTGGCACGAGGAGACCTGGACCTGGCACGAGGAGACCTGGACCTAACACGAAGAGAAGGCTCGGCAGGATGATGAAAACTGGGAGAAGAAAGTGGTCTGGCAAGAGGAAAAGTTCTATCAGGAGAATGTCTCCCAGAAGAGTTGTCAGAAGATCCGCAACGAATCACATTAGAAATAACTTCGTGATTAGGCGAACGCTCGGACAGTGAACTTAATCCTGCAACAAAAAACAGAGGATTACATTTTTTAAATACGCAATCGTATGTTGGTATATCATGCGTTGTGAACGTGGTTGTTATTATCAATTTCACCCTCGAAGAAATTAATTTTATATTAAATGAGATTGAAAATACCTTATATAATTTTTTTCTTGTTTTTCTCTATTTGAGTCAAGCACTATGACAAAAAGAAAAAAATCAGACAAATACTTTAAGAAATAGCTGTAAAATATAATAAGGGCTGCTACACAGTCACTATTAATCACTTTTTCAAATCAAAAGATCACATTATCAACTTTTCATTCACTAAATTAATTCGTAGGTTAATCCCTATTTATTTTAGTTCTCTGATTTTGTTAAAACTTATTTTGAATTATTTTTAATATTTCAGGGCATTTATAAAGATTCCGAGAAATTTGTAATAGATCTCAATAATTCGAAGAAAAAATTTAAGATGTAGGGTATTCTTAAAACTTCTAATGCATTTTCGGGAGCTTTTAATTTGAAGTACTTTAGGCAATTTTGATAGATTCCAAAGAAGTCTTATTATTAATTTCATTAATTTGAAGTAACTTTAAAGCTTTTGATGTATTTTAGGATAAAGAGTTTTCTAGAATTTCTGAAGATATAAAATGATTTCACAAGTCGTATGACTTTTTAAAATATTTAATAAGATTTCATGCTATTTTATCAGATTTGAGAACTTTTCAATGATTTTAAGAAATTTGAAAACTCTCAATGTATTTTAATACATTTGACATCATTTCAGAAAATATCATCACAGAGTTTTATGGGATTTTTTTTTATTTAGTGGATTTTACAGAATTTATTCTGTAGAAGTGAGGTGTATTTTAGGGCCTTAAAGATTTAAAGATATTTGGGATTCGCCCTGAATTCTTATTAATTTATCCTCAATTCTTGAACTTTATCAATTCGCTGAAATTTTATAAATCACTTGGATTTTTTTTATTCAGTTGAATTTCTATGAAGTTACTCTAATCTATGTAATTCAAAGAGTTTTTTGTTAAATTAAAAAAATTTTTAAGCTCATTCACCCAGACGATCAATTGATACAATGACCAAAGGATTTGAAATATTTTAATGTATTATTTTCAAATTCCTTGGTCTTCTCAAGAGTTTTAAAAAATTCAAAGGAGTTTAAAGGATTTTAAATAATTTAGGTTATTTTAAGAGACTGCAAAGGAATTTTTTATTAATTTCGGTAATTTAATTGGATTTAAAAGGATTTGAAATTTTTTAACTTTCAAGGGTCGAACAATCTTGGATTGTTTTAGTGGTTAAATTTCAGTGAAGATTAATACTTTTAAAGTTTTTAGGTTAAGTTGCCGGTTTAAATAAAAAATTCGAAATTCAAAAAAAGGTTATAATTTAAAGAATATTTAGAATATTTGAACAATTTCAGATTATGTATGTGTTTTTATTTAAAAAATAGTATGTTTTATTTAATAAATTATTTTCAAACATTTCAAAAAAGATTTACAATTTTTAAGCCATAATTGGCTATGATAGCGCCTTAAACTGAAAATCGTCATTTTTATAAAAAATAATATATTTTGAAGAAGATTTACAATTTTGTAGCAATCTATGGTTATATTAACAAAAAACTTGTAGTTTAAAAGAAGATGTAGGATTTTTTGTTATCTTATATTAGTAGTTTTTCACCAAAGTCGTATTTTCAATTTTTGTAAATCCTAAGATTTTTGAGAATATCATTCAGTAATTAAATTCAACAGTTTTTTTGCCTCTTATACCGCAAATAAATGCTTTTAATAAAAAAATTAATGGATAAAAAAATATTTACAATTTTGGAACAGTTTGAGGATACGGAATTTAATCATATATTTATTCTTTTAAGCTAAAATGTCTATTTTAAAAACACAATTAATAAATAAATTAAGAAGCTTGGAAAAGAATGGTTAAGATATATTCTTAATGCTTTATCAAAGGGTTTATTAAAAAGTGATATATTATAATTGCTTTTTTAATATACTTTTGGATACTTTTATGTAAATTTTGGAATCAATCTCTACAATCAATTAAGTTTATATTAGCGCTAAAAACGCATTTGCATAACTTGCTAAATATTTTTTTGACACATTAATTTCAAAGTTTTTTTAAAGTTTAAAGGCTCTTATGGTCTGAAATATTTGAGGTCATTTTGAAATATTTCAAGACATTTTACAAGGATTTAAACACTATTAATGGATCTCCAAGGGTTCTTAATATTTTAATGAATTTCAAAAAAATGTTCACAAGACATGACGGATTTTTTAGGGTTTCCAAGATTTGAAGAGATTTTCAAATATTTTTAAAGATTCAATTGGAAATCGCCCTGGATTCTTGCTAATTTATCCTAAGACCTTTTAAAATCTTTTAGATACTTCTAAATTCACTCAATTATAACAAATTAATTTAATGTTTTCATATTTGTTAATGGTGAGGGTTAAAATGCGAAAGCATCGAATTTGATTTGTTAAAAAAGGAAACAACCTATGGAGAAAATGAATGGACAAAAGTTGCTCATCCAAAAAAGTGAAGTATTATCTAAATTTGCCATCAGTAGTTTTATTTTTTGATATGACACATAGTTTTTGTTTTAATCATAAAAATTTAAATTTAAATTAAAAAATTAAATTTCTCAGACAACGACACAAGGTACGAAAAAAATTAATAAACTAAAGTTGTTTACCCAAAAAGGATATACATATTGGTCCTGAATAATATTGAGATAGAACGAGTACATGTTCGCGTAATCGTAAAAAATAAGATTAAAAAAAGTTAAATTTTTAAAAAAAGAGACAAGAGACAAAACAAAATGAAAATGTAAATATGTTTCCATGTAATACAATTGTTTATAATAATAATGGATCATCAAATATTTTTTTTTAAATAACCATGAACATAAACAAATTATATTTATGGGAAAAAGATATTTTATTATATGTGTTTCATTTTTATATAATTCCTAGTCTCACCAATAGAATCGATGATAACCACCAAAAATAACGTCCAGAAAATCTTCATGTTTTCTAAGTACAGCGGAAAGTGATTAATTTATTAATGAGAAATTTTATTGTCAGCGTTATTGATGAATATTATTCTACTTCATTAACTTCTACAGTCATTTATACTTTATTCGATATCACTTACAATATAGGTATCAACATTTTGCTTCTTAGATATTTACATTTGATACGATTTACATTCAAGGAAAAACAGTGGTTACATATTTAATTAAAGCTGATGTCACCATTTATGACATCTCTTACGTTTGTCAAAAAACTGATATTTACACGCATTCTAAAGAATATTAACAACCGCACTAGAATTTGCGAGATTTTAATGGATATAAAAACATTTAATAATTTTTCAAGGTTTTTAGAGGTTTCAAAATCTTCTTATCAAAATTAACATTCTGAACCTAAATTTAGCTCACTTTTAGGCTTTAAAACAAATTTTGAATATACAACACAAATCTTAAGACTATTATTAAAGGAAAGAAATACTGATTCTGAACATTTGTTTCAAATGTTTAGAATTAATCTAAATATTATTTTTATTTTTTAAGACCTTTTCGAATAATAATGTTTAATATTTTATTTGTAACAATTCTATTATTTAATTAAATAGAGGTTCAATTTTTTGCTGTTTTAGTGGTAGACAGATAAAACAAAGTTCATCTAAAAGATAACAGGCGACAAGCTTGTTCTTCTAAGATATTTGCATTTGATAAGTGGTAATGATCAAAGAAAATTAGCTACGCATTTGATTGAAGCTGATATCAGCATTTATGAAATCTTGCATTAGGTTTAGAGAAGGCTGTTTTTATCTGTAACATTGATATATTCTCTACTGTAATGGCTCATTAAAAAATTTACGAAACTGGTATAACTTATACAAAATTAGCTTAAAGAATTGAAGACATAGATTTTTTCCTTAGAGTTTCTTTATCTAAGCTATTAGATATTTAGAGAAAGATAAGTATTACGGAAATTTATAAAGATATCTTTTATCGCATTAATATTAACACTAATGTTATCAATAAAAAAAGTCTTTCTAGGACATCCTTTCCCAAAAGAAATGTTTTCCCCGGAAATTACTTCCCAAAGGAAATGCCCTTACAGAGAAGATCACATCCCAAGGGACAAGGCTTTCCGGCCCATAATATCCCCCAAAAATTCCTTTCGGAAAATTTCTTTCCAACCAAAAAAGTAAATTTCTGCTTTTTAAAGGAAATTTGGGAGGCGCATTATTGAAAGATTCGCAATAATTTTTACTTTTTCGAATTTTAAGGTGACATGACCTCTATTTGTCATAGCTCACAGTTTTCATAATTTCTATTATATCGAGGCCTTAGTTGACACCAAGGGTGGACCATCTTACTCTATTATGAGAAATAAATTGATACAAGCACCTACACAGTGGTTTTGGAAAATTAGCGATTTTTTGCGGAAAATCGAAAAAAGTGGGGACTTTTCTTCTGTTGGACATTTTTCTCTAGAATGCAATGGGAATCATCCATCCACGTAAACGTGACTTTGAGAAATGTTAAAAAAAGCGGGTTCCCCCTCGTATTCGTGGTAACATTTTTAATTTGCTAAGTCCCGATTTTTTCAGGAATTTCACTCTTTTTTTCAACGTAATGCTGGGACTATCAGTACCGCCTCTCTTTTCCTGCGGTCGGCTTGCTCTGAATGCCAAACCTTTGTCCAATATGCCGGGGGCACATTGCTCTCATCAGATCACTTGATTGAATTATAACTGCGTCCGTGATTGATGATATATACCGAGACAGCCCCGTGCAGACTATTGCAAAAAATATCAAAGCCAACTAACCGAAAATGCCTTCGACATGTTGGGCAATAACCATCTTAAGCCTGTGACCACATAAAAAATTTCCACTTCCATAAGAATAACACGGCAGCGCATCAATTTTAAAACCTATCACAATGAGTATTTGATGCGATGCCATTTCTAGCTCGAGATGGGAACGACCACAAATTATTTCGACAGGATGACCTTTTGACAAAACTTTATAGTAAATTTACCGGAAATGAGAGCAGTAACCGAAGACGTACTTTGACGACGAAGGCGTATAATTATAGAAGGTAACCTCCTCCCTAGAAAAAAAATCAACCGAATAAGATCTGATGTTGAGATTGCATTTCACCAGGAAACATCAGGGTGCGCAGACCAAAAAGAGGATCAAGTGAATGCCAGAAATGAATGGAGATGTGATAAGATGTAACTTTCGGACAAAAGCACGGGGTGGACCTGTCGGAGGCGAACAACATCGTCTTTTCATTGGTCTTCATCCCGAATTGGCCTATTAACTGACTAAACAACATCTAGCTGATCAATTGAGATCCATTAAGCGGAGCCACTTATATCCGAGGTCGAAATATTTAATATACAGAAACAGGTGCAAGAACAACTAGCAGCACCTGTAGCGCACCCAGAAAATGCGTTAGAAGAGAAGGTTCGTATAGCCGTGACAAGTGACGCTACGGCCGAGGGGAAGCCCGATCTGAAGGATGTAGTAGAACGCCTGTCTCATGGTCGACATTCGTTAGGCTTTCAGCCGCCGAAGCACGCTCCTGCTCCTGCTGCACTCGATGAAGAATTCGATGAGGAAACTCTGTATCTCATGGTGTGCTTCACTGATGCTATCCTAGAGTACGGAGATCAAGAACCATCAATGAGAAACGGTCTGCCGAATATTATAGTCAACAAGGATCTTCTTCGGTTAGTCGGCCGATTGAAAACCGAGATACTGACTCTGTTCTTGCAGCATGATATGAATTTGCAGCAAGTGCAGACTCTTGCATATTGCACTGCTGTCGCGTGTACCAGAATGATGAGAGTAAAACACAGAGGCTGGGCTACTAGAAACTATGCCCCAAGAAAGATGTCAGATCCTCTATGGAAGTTTCGACTTCAAGACGAGATTAGTCAAATAAGAACAAAACTGGGACGACTGTACCAATTCCGAAAGGGTAATCGATCTCAGAGGCTGACTCGCCGTGTGGAGGAGATCGTTTCTATCGTTTCTGTCGTTTTTATTGCGGACTAGCAGATGGCAAAAACAAGAAGAAAAATTACTGTGAACCGCCTAGGGTCGAGGAAATGACCAGATATTGGTCACGCATCTGGGGTACTCATAGGTCGAGTCAACTGGACAGGACGTGGCTCCGTCTAGAAAGGGACAGAGTTGCACGGTTGGCTGGGATGAATAGTCTATCTATCTCAGCCTCCGATGTAACTCGTATCCTAAAGAGGGCTAAGAACTGGCAAGCGCTGGGTCTGGATGGAGTGCACAGCTTCTGGTATGAATACCTGGAGGTTTTGCACTCCGCACTTGCAGAGACCCTTCAAAACATCTTGGAGAGATGCCAGTAGTCCTTGTGATTGCACATCTATAAGTGTTTCACGGCTATCGTTTCTGACTTTGTCTATAAATATCAAGAGGAGAAGAACGTCCTCTCTGAAGAACAGAAGGGTTGATGTCAAGGCTTCCGTGGTTGCAAGGACCAAGTAGCAATTTATAGTGCGGATATGTTGCATGCGAAACTCCCCTAACGCAACTTGCACATGGTATACAATGCCTACCAACAGGCGTTTCCCAGATACCCAGTTCTTGGCCGTTAAACGAGGGATCTTCCAAGGTGATTCATTCAGCGCACTATGGTTTTGTTTAGAACTGAACCCTTTAAGTCGGACACTTAAGAATACGTCCTATGGGTTCAAAATGGAAGTGGGAGAGGATGCGCTTCAACTCATTCACCTCATGTACATGGACAACATAAAGGTTTATGCAAGCTCAGAGTCGAAACTGAACTGCTTATTTCACATCTTGCTGCAATTATCCTATGACATCAGGATATCTCTGGGTCCGGACAAATGCAGAAAGCTAGATTTGTCACATGGAGAGATAAGTTCTTCGCTGATACCGGACGACCATGTTCTGATTGAGGCCATGACTGATGAAGAGTCGTACAGGTGCCTTGTGATATTGCAGGCGAGGGGTTCGCTCCACTCTGTGATTAAAGAGGCACTTGAGACAGCTTTTTCGGGTCACCTGAGTATGATTCTCAATGCCATCCCTCTCCTAACATACACCTTTGGTCTGGTCACCTGGTCCATGACTGATCTCGAGATCAGTTATGGACCGATCCAGATAAGGATGACTGTGGAACCAATGGTACTGCCATGCAAGCTTGGAGGCAGGGATATCCTGGATGTTCGTCGGCTGTGTGACTCTCAGGTTACGCAATTGTGCGAGTATTTTCATAACAGGACTAACATCTTAATCTACGACTACGTCTGTGGAGTTGACCTGTATACCTCGTTAAAACTTGCAGCTGTTAATTTCCACAACATCGGAAATATTAATGCTGAACAGCTAGCTGCTCAGTGGCGAGATAAACAGCTGCACAAGGAACATCCCAAAATATTAGATCTTCCTTTCGTGGATAGTGATCCTTGAAACCTTTGATTCAGGCGAGGAGAACTGTTTCCGGAGACGTAGGGATTTGTCATTGCCATCCAGGACAAGGTAATCAAAACGAGGAATGATCAAAAACACATCCTCAATATGATGACAGTTATTGACAGATGCTGCCTTTGTGGAGATCCCAATGAGAGCATTGAGAGCATCATTGACGGCTGTACGATGCTTGCTTCGCTAGAATACACGCTCACACATAATGATGTTGCTGGAATCATTAAAAAAATTGCCCTGAACAATGATTTACTATATAAATTTGAGCCTACTATAAATATACCCCAGTTAAAGTATTAGTGAAAGAAGATCATCTCCTTTACTGAGACAGGACTATTCTCACTGACCATCTAGTCAGACACAATCAGCCAGATGTCCTTTGGTTGGACAAACGTGCTCAACACGTGAGAATAATAGACATCAGCGTTCCTCTTAACAATAATA
>JAWWLR010036389.1:0-10302 GCA_035041075.1 Acraspis erinacei | reverse complement strand
TTTGAGAATAATCCTCTTCAAGAGAAAACAATCCTCTCAAATTAAGAGGAATACTTTTCATACCATATTGTAGAGGACAAATTGCATCAAAGTAAGAGGAATCCTCTTAATCGAAGAATATTTTTTTCTCGGTGTGGGAAAAGTAATTTAAGGATTTTCAAAAGAATGTAATGATTCTTTTTTTTACCTGGGTAAATGTAGGTCCTCGTTCAACATCTAGATAACTTTGATCAAATATGATGAGTTTTGTATATATCAGCAGTCTTTTCACAGAATCAACAAGAAGGCAAGAAAACGTCTGGTACCCAGTTGCTCCTGCGAATAATTATTTTTCTACTGCACATGACGTAACAAACCTACAAGGTCAATTTCATTATACGCAACATTTTCATGGCGGGGAGTTTGGACACCAGATGTCTATGCCGTCGACTCCTTCAAGGCATACCAACCATGGCCATGGATTTGTGCAAAGACCACACGGTGAGTTGAAAATTCATGCAATCTGTTGAACATTTAAACTAATGTTGGAAAAGAATTATTTTCTTTGTTTGAAAATTAATTTCACAGGCTAAGAAGGGTCAAGTAACAGAAACTGTAGTATAGTTTTGCGAAGGATTTTGATACGTTGAATCCGATTCTGGCTTCACAATTGCAGCATCTAGTCAGGTTTTCAAAATATGATAAGCTAAAAGTAAAAAAAAACTGTTTTGCGATATATATCAGGTTATGTAATATCATAATGTAATTTATTTTCCCACAAACTTTAACCGAAATGTATTTAGTCGAAATGTATATTTTTTAATTAAAAATTAAACTACTTGGATGACATTCCCGCTAGATAATGGAAATTTTATTTTCCTGATAGAAAGTAAACGAATTGTTTTTTGTTGGACAGCTAAGATTTTTGATTGAAAATGTATCTTTTTCTTTCAAAATTGAAATATTTTAATATTTGGTTTCAAATACATTCTCTTTTTTTTGCTTAAAAAATTCTTGTTGCTACAAATTTATTTTTTGCTTCAAGACGCACTAGTTTAGTTATACATTAATCTCTTAGGTTAAAAATTTAACTCTATAAAAAAAGTTTTTCTTCTCAACTAATTTTCTTCGTTGGAAATTGGTCTTTTTTAGTTGAAATGCGATTTGTTCTAGAGAAAATTCGTCTTTTTAGATTTAAATTTTTTAATTGTTTTAAAAAGTGATTTTTTTGTTTGAAATTCCACCATTTGTTTGAAAATGACTTTCTTATTTTATAATTAACTTTTTCGTTAAAAAATCTTTTGATTGAAGATTTAATATTTAAGATGAAAATCAGTCTTTTTCAGTATAAAAATAATCTTCTCGGCTAAAAAATAATGTGTTTGTTAGAAAATTGTATTATTGGCTTAAAAAATAATCCACTTCTTAAAAAATTCGAAAAATTGGTGAAAGTGAGGTTTCCGTTAAAAATTCACTTGCTTGATTGAAAACACATATGAAGATCGATGGCAGATCCATTATGGCGGACATGAAAAAGTAAACGTGTTTGCATCTTGATCAAATTGGTTGTTGTTGGATTTTTGGGATCGCTGGTTTGAAGTATGATGTTGGATTTTCAAAATTCAAAATGCGGACCCAATATGGCGGATATTATTTATTAAACAGGTGTCTATCCTGATAAAAGATTTAATAAGATATTATATTTGATAAGAATAATGTGTACGATTTTCGAATATTAATCATGTTTGTGATTCTCTCGATTTCGTTGCTTGCGAATCGAAACCTCATGTTCAGTTTTCAAAATTCATATTGACGCCATTTTGAATTTTTAAAATCCAAATTCAGATTTTTAATTCAAAGAAACAAAAACACTATCAGTACCAAATACAATTAAATCTGATTTCGTCAAATAATTTTCTTTAAAATTAAATTAAATTAAATTAAATTAAATTCAGAATAAAATTCCTTAATCAATCGTAGATCGTCGATAAACATCTATATCGTTTGGATCAGACAAGATGAGTTTTGTATATATCAGCAGTCTTTTTACAGAATCACCAAGAATGCTAGAGGAAAAATGGGACCCACCTCCTCTCTACGATAATATTGATTTGAATGCAGAAGAAATAAGAAGCCTTTTAAAAGATGTGGGCTCTCCACAACATTCACATGGCGGGGATATTGTACAGCACCATATATCAACTCCACGCCGTAAGTTAAAGATTCATGTATTTTGTTGAAAATTCAAGGCCGTTGGATTAAAAATTGAACTACTTTCTTAAAAATTACATTTTCCTTACTAAACATTGATTTTTAAAATTTTCAATTTAACTGATTTCTTTGTGGTGAAAATTAGTCTTTCTAAGTTAAAAGGATAATATTTTTTTTTTTTTAGAAAAATTAAGATTCTTGCTTGAAAATCTAACTTTTTGATTGAAAATTCAAATATTTCTTTGGAAAATAGTTTTGGTTTTGGTTTAGTTATAAATAACGTATTAAATTCATATATTTCTTTAAAAAATAACCTCTTATTTGAAAATTAACGTTTTTGTTAAAAACTTGTGTTTTCTGGTTGAAAAATTCTCATTTCGACTAGAAAATTCAAAATTTTGGTTTCAATTTTTTTCTTTCTTAACTGCAAAATCTTGATGCATAAAAATCAGCCATTTTGTTTTAAAACTTCATCGCCTTTGGCTTAAGATTTGTCACTTAAGTTTAGAATTCGCCTCTTTCAGTAGAAAATTAATATTCTCGGTTGAAAATTAATTTTTCTGGTTAAAAAATATATTATTTGGTTAAAAATTAATGTACTTTATTTTTTATTGAACTTATTTTTTTACTCTAAAAACACGTACATCAGGGTGTATAGATGCTGAAAATATATTTACTCAAACGAAAATTAGTACCTGGGTTTTGGCCAATAGGAAACTTGTTGATCCCTACATTACATCTTACAGTTATATCTACATCAGCATCATCATCAGGAATCCAAAACGCCTTTTCAGGGCTGTCGATGCAAATAAACCCACCGCGTAAGTATATAATAATTTTTCAAAGTAAAACAAAATTGCTGTGAATTAGAAAAAAATCAAAATCATTGATCCTTTAAAAACTTTGTAACAATTTTCAACTTTTAAATCAAAAATTAAATATTTTCATAGGAAATTAATTTCGAATTTTTTCTGCTTAAAATTCTGTTGCGTTTCCGTTTTCAAACTAAAATCGAAATCATTCTCCGACATAGAATTTCTTTAAGATTTCCAGATTGATAAAAAAAGCCTTGAATCTCTTTTTTTAATCTGTCAACATTGACCCGTGCCCTCCGGATTTTGAGGTTAACATGTGTGTTTAAATAAGAATAGTTTATTTTTTGAAAAAGTGAAAAAAATAAGTACAGTTTATTAAAACATTGGATAACAAAGGTAGAAATTTAGTAAGCAATATTCTGGGAATAATTTTCACCTGTTTTTAACCAAACAAGATAAATTATTAATTAATTATCAACTATGAATGGTTTTTGATACTTGAATATATAGAGATGCAAAGCACTCAGCTTACAAGATCTTTCTTTTAACGAAGTGGCTAGGTGCAGTCTTATCAAAAATATTTGTGCTACGCTCACTGAATTTCGGTAAAATAGCCACCCTCAACCAACTTTCCTTGGCTCACCGAAAATATTCGTTTTACGCTCACCGAATTTAGTTTGTGGGAATCTTATGCCCGGAATTTAAACTCATATAAATAAAAATGACATTCCGCCAAAATGTGAGCAAGTGCCTGAACAGAAGCACTTATTAATTCAATGATCAACACCCTGTCACCCCAACTCCTTTGTTTAACATTAAACAACGTTTAGGTGAGGAGAGGGTATAGAAGATAACTGTGCCTTCCGTCTGAATTCGACAGTTTCTGATCCCGGGCGAAAATTCGAGCGCAACCGAATTTTTGGCCGTCCTGGTGTATGTTTAATTGTCCTCCTAAACTAGATTTTTTTTCTTGATTTTTCCGACCAGATTGAGACCCACTGATAACAATTCAGCATGCTAAGGAGAATTATTTATGTATTTAGTACACAATTCTACTAGCGGGCGGTCAAGGTATAGACATCATTCTAATTTATGAGCTAGTAATCCTACGGTCTCTTTTCCGCAAACGCATCTTAGTCTACTTATGCCATTACAGAACCATTGCTTCTTTACGCTTCTAATCTAACCGACTACCATTTTCTTTTCCTTTCCGTTTTTTTCTACCTCCAATTTGCCATTTTTTGAATATGCATTCGTTCATTCTTTCTCATTCGCTTCTCCAGCACCCTCCAACTCCTTCATCCATTCTTCTCCTAATCCCTCCCTCTCCTAAATCCTTCTCATACAGGCTCTCATGTTTCCTCCTCCGATTCACGTATTCTACACTTTCTGTTCTCTTCTTTTAACCAATGGATCTCCTCCCTTACCTCGTTTCCCAATATAAATCTTGCTATTCTGGTCCAACTTATCTTTCCCCATCTCTTTTCTGAATACTTTGGTAATCCTTCCTTTTTTATCATCTTGCACCATTTATTGTCTTTTGATTCCTCAGTAATCCTACATCTTTCTGTTAATTTTCTTTCCCACTCCTTGTTTCCCCCCAATTCTTCATACTTTATTCCACTCGCGTCTTCTATTTGTCTAGCATTCAAGAATTCCTTCCTTTCTTTTTCCCATCTCGTTAATTCTATATCCCTCGGTCTCCTATCTTTTACCTCCCTGAAACAGTTTATCACATCCTAGCGACCTCCAATCTACCATTAATATCCACCTTATGTGCCATTCTTGTAAACTCTCAATATTTATCCGTTTTTCCATCCCTTTATCTCTGGCCCATAACTTAATACCGGCCATACCAGCGTATCAAATAACCACATTCTCCTTCTTCAATCTGGTTAACCTTCTTTTTCCTCTTTCCTATATCTGTTTCATTACCCCTGCTTCTTTTTTATTGTTTCTCTTATTTGAACTCTATGATATACCTTTCCTTGAAATACCTTTCAATATCTAGAAATACCTTGACATACCTCCTTGATATACCTTTCGTTCCCTATACTAACTCATCCCCAATCATTTCTCCTAATGTCTTCTTCCAAGTCTGATCTTAATATATTAAATAAAAGTGGGCTCAGATGATATCCAATCCTCATTCCTCTCACTGACCAGAAATTATCTCTTAATCCCCCTACTCTCTTTATTAATCCCTCTCTTATCCACTTTTTCACTATAATTTTTTCTATTTCTCCTGTATCCAATGAGTCAAGCGTGGCCTTTAAGTCCACGAACAGTGCTATGATTTTCAATTTTTCATTTAAATCCTCTTAGTTACTAGATACTTCAGAACATATATGTTATCTATTATCTATTATTATATATATTATTATACCCATTCCTTCTCTAAACCCTGTCTGATTCGGTGGCTATATCCTTTTTTCCTCAACTTCTTTGTTCAATCTCTTGGACAAAACAGTAACCTATACCATATACACTATTGGCATCATCGCCACATCCCTAAAATCTTTAACCCCTTCCCCTTTGCCTTTCTTTCCTATTGGTATAGGTACTCCTTCTTTCCATAACTCTGACCACCTCTCTCCTATCCATACTCGATTACACATTAACTAGGGCCATTCCACTAGTTTCTTCCCTCCATATTTACATACTTCATTTGGAATCTCACCTATACAGGTGACTTTCCTTCCTTCATTATTCCTAACACCGGGATTATTTCATCCCTAGTTATATCCTCTGCCTCATCTCTTTCTTTACCATATTTTCTTCCCTTCCTAACTTTTCTCTCTGCTCCTTCTAGAAAATCCAAAAAATATTTTTCCCATTCTACAATTTCAGTATCTTGGCTTCCTCTTTATCTTTTTCTTCTTTCTCCATTTGCTACCTTCCATATCTCTTCTTCGGGCGTAGCCTTCTCCGTCTCTTCCTCAAACCTTTTATTCTCTTATTCTTTCTTTTGAACGCAAAACTCAGAATGCTCTTTTCTCTTTCGCCTATATTCCTCCCCATTACGATTTTCTTCTCTCCACTTTCCTAATTCCTTTCTGACCTTCTTTTTCTCTTTACATTCTTCATCCAATCCACTTCTGTTCCTCTTTTTACTAAATTCATTTTTTTTGGTGCAATTTACTCCTCTTTTTGCTTCGCCTACCATTTTTTCCATTTCTTCGTCCATATTCCACTTTCCAATTTTGATATTTCTGAACTTTTATCTAAACTGTTCTTTTCCTTGTCTTGGCCAATCGCCTTTCCTTATACTTTTTACCTTTGCCCAGTTTTTATTCATATTGCTATTAATTTTTTCTCGCTAGAATGTCCCTATTAAGGGAAAGGGATCCGAATCAATATATTCTCCTACCTGTACTTGCTTGACCTTCTCTCTTACCTGATAATCTGTCTTACCTCATAACATAATTAATTACTATTCCCCTTTATCCTCCTGACCGCGTATATTCCCCTTCCTCACCTTCCTCTATATTTGCGTTGAATATAAACTACCCCAACTCCTTCAAGCCCTTTAACGACTTCTACCCCTCCCGATTCAGTACCTTATCTTGGGATTTTCTTCCTTTCTCTTCTCCCGTTCCCTTCCTCCTCGATTTCCTGTTCTCGCATTAAAATTCTCACCTATTATAAGCCTAATCTCTTCTTTATTTTCTTCAATCGTTTCTTTCATCTCGTCTGCTTTCTCCTGAATATCTCCGTTCATATAAACCCCCACTATCTTCCTCTTTTCTATTCCCATCTTTACGTTTTCTACTATTAATCCTCCTTTTCGTTCTTTATTCTCTTGCTATCTTTCCCTGTTACACATTTGTTTCTTACTGCCATCACCATTCCTTTCTGGTCCATTTTCAGCTAGCTACGTGACCATCATTATTACTGCATCCCATTGTGTCAAATTTCTCATAAACTCATTATCCTTTCACTCCAATCCTGCTATATTCCAGTAAAATATCCTCCATTCTACCCTACATTTGTTTCTCGTGTCTTGTTGATTCTTATTATTTCTTATTTTCCTATCCCCCGTTCCTTTCTCTCCTAGTTTCCCGGCACCTAATGTCTTACTATTTCTTCTCTTCCTTCATCCCAAGCTTCTTTCGTCTTCCGCCATAAATTCAGCCGAATTAATAATTTTTTGACCAATTTTACGATTTTTAAAACAAATTTAATTAACAAATGCACTACTAGGGCATCTGTTGATGAACATTTTTTTTCTATGCCAGATTTTAGAATTAGGTTTTTCATGATAAATTCAGTAAAATTAATGATTATTCGATACGAATTATGCCTTTATAGTCCAAATTCAACAAAAAAGTGAATTATTTGAGGAAAACTTCGTTTATTTCGATGTCAGTCTTTTTAGTAGGGACTTAAAGAAATGAAACATTTGTTTAGGCGACACGAGCTAAATAAAAAATATTAAAACAAAATCAGCTTACCGAGAGAAGAGCTACAATTTTTTTATGAATTATTTTTGTCTAAACGCGTAGTTTTTGGCTGTAATAATAGAAAAAGCATTTAAAATAAAAAATTTAATTTTTGTAAAAACGCCACTTTTGAAAAACGGCACAAAGGTAGAAATAAAAATGAATCGACTAAAGTGTTTCAGCCAAAAGAAGATCGTAAAAATGGTTTAATAATAATTTTTCGATAGGACAAGTAGATTCTCTTTTAATCGTCAAAAATAATATTACAAATAGGCAAATTGTACTTTTGGAAAAACGATCCAGGAGACGAAGTAAAAAATGAGAGTGCAATACATTTGCTACACAATTGTTGAGTATAAATTAAAGAAGTTCAAATTTTGGAAGTCATTCTTCGTACTTTATGACGGGAGCTTTGAGGTTATAGATTCAAAAAATTTTGAGGCTATTTGAGACAATTCTTTAATAATAGAACCGAAAGCATTCACAACACTGGATCAAACTCTGGAAATCTAGGTTCAAACTTTAAAACTAAAGGTTAGTATATTACATTTTTTGAAACTAACAAAAACGCTTAATTTCTGAATTGCCAACATTCGAAACTTGATTACGAATTTTTTTCCATCGTACAACAATGTGAAAGCTTTCCCCATTTCCAAAATAAATAAGCAGAACCTTATAATAATTCACTGACAGCTTCTGATAACTGTGATGATTTTCAAGAATCTATCTAAGTAATTATGTAATTAAGTAATTAAGTAACTATGTAATTAAGAAACTAATCTAAGTAATTAATTTTTAGATAAAACTGGATTACTCGAATTTTCAGTCAAAAAAATTTCCTTAAAAAATGCAAACTATTTAAAACCTTTAAAAAATATAAAAATGTAATAAATAATAAAGAAAAGTCTAGTTCGAAAATTCTTTAATACCATCAATGACAAAACAAAATAATTTTCTGCTATGCAAAAACTTCCATAAAAGAAACATTTTTGAATTTATTCGATTCTAGAATCTTCTGTTTTATTATAGTTCGAAAATTACATATATCCTTTACATTTTTGTAAATATTAATTGGCTCGGAGAGAGAAGTTGTCAAAAAGTGAAAAATTTAACGAAAGAACTGCACCCATCTCGAATTAATAAAGGACAAGAGACTTATAAACAATAATGAAACATTAAAGCAATGATATTGATTGAATCCCATTAAATATTACTACACTGTAAGTGGAAAGTAGACAAAAAGTTAAAAATTAAAAAAAAATACCGAAACTTTGAAACATTATAGAAAGATAATATTATAAAGAACAATAATGAACTGTTTAAATAATTACTTCAGTTAATTTCAAGATTAAGTCATTTTATTTTCCGGATGTCCTTACGGAAAATGTGTGAGAAGACAATAAACTACGCTTATGTACTTCATTTATCGAGGAATGTCGCTCAAAATTATTTCCGAAAAAATTAAAATTGGGTGAATTTTGTTAATCTAATAAATTTGTTTATAAATATTATTTCCGCCTGAAAGTTGGCCTCAAACTTTGTTGGCCAATTCGGTCGGTATTCACGATGGGCAGGAAAATGCATAGTCCGGCGGCAATTAGACGAGAAAAAGATTGTTGATCCGGTGTTCTTACAATACAATTTTTTTAAATTTATGCTGAGTATAACAGTCATAAGAAAAAAATTAAAAATTAATAATAGTTACAAAATCCTAATTTCCAAGACTGTTGCTATTATATTTTTGGCAGCTGTGATTTAAGAACCCTGGAAACTTTTGGTAGTCATGTCGTTCATATTTTTACCGATCATGTAAATCTAACAAATAATTTGTCTGCGTATGTCATGAAGAGAGCTTTCAGGTCACAGATAAAAAATGTTGATGTTCTTTGAAACAATTCTTAATAAAAATTCATTTACTTTTTTCTTGCAGATGGAGGTCGTAAGAATTCACCATTGCATCAAGGATCAACACAACCCGAAAGAATTCACAACACTGCTACAAGCTCTGGCTATTCAGGTTGTTCCTAGTGTAAAAGTCATAAAAAATTAAAAATTAATAATAATAACAAAACACTAATTTCCAAGCCACTAACTATTATACTTTTATCGGCTGTAATATTCAAGAACCCTGAACAGCGACCCCTACGACATTCAACGCACCGTGTTTTGGCTGCCCCCAATTGAAACCGACAAAAAAGTTTTAATTTAAAAATACTTACTGCAAATGCATTCCCAACACCGCACTTACAACCCTATATATCAACAGCATTTTGTTTATTTTAAATTTTTTCTTGGGTTTTGATAGAAGCAAATAAAATGGGGTTCGTTATAGGTGTGAGAGGTAGTTTTTGAGGGTTGTTCAACATTCTTTTGTATATTAGGATATGAACTACAATCTTGAAGAAGTGTTTGCAGTGAGTATTTTTAATCAAACAATTTTTTGGTGATATTAGTTGAAGCAGCCAAAATGGGTTTACTTAAATATTACTATTGTAGTTCTTGAGCGTTTTTGATTATTCATGTGGATATTCACCATAGTCTGAAGTGCCCCTTCAGGCACTGAAGGAGTTTTAGAAGTAGCTCACGGTTCGTTTTATCGAATGCCCTCCGGTAATCAATCCAAGCTATTGGCAGATTGCATCGAGACCTTATAGAATCCTGTGCAATACACCTTTCTATTAACAGGTTCTCTCTGCAACCAGCTCCTCTCTTGCATCCACGCTGTTCAACTATTACACTCAATGCCCGCTCGATAGATATTAATATCCTCTCTTTGAGGATGCCAGTCACTAGCTTGTAGCTGGTGTTTAAACAAACTATCGGCCGGTAATTCTTTGGACTTGATAAATCTCCGG
>JAWWLR010036372.1:0-19950 GCA_035041075.1 Acraspis erinacei | reverse complement strand
TTTTTTTAACATAAAAATGATTTAAAATTTTCCCAGGAATCTTAAGGATATTTTTTATTATCTTAAAAAATCATCTAAACATATCAAAATCTTATTTAAAAATCTTCAAAAATCTACATTTTCGCTAAAATTTTTTTGGAATCCTTACAAATGTTAAATTATTTTTATTTATGTTTTTATCAATAAATATCTCCTCAGATGATTTGAATTTTTCACAAAACTTTTCATCAATCCTGCAAAATAAAAAAATGCCTTAATATTTTCTATTTTTGGTTAAAAATTAATCTTTCTGGCTTGAAAGTTCAAATATTTTGGTATAGAAGATGCAAAATGAAATTCAAAATTAAATTAGGTTCTACTGCTTTTGGTTTAGCGGAAGGAAAATCTGAATTTGTATTTTGTATTTAGGAAATTTTTTATTAACATTTTAATAATAATTGATATTATCATTATTTTGAGGGAGCTTTTCCTCAATACCAATACGATGAATTAATTATATTAATTTGAAAAAGATTTGTTCCTATGATTTAAAAGTTGATGTTATATTTATATTTAATTAAATAATAGATAATAATTTTTAATAAAAGAGTATTTTTAATTAACTTTCCTAAGATCTGGACTATCCGCGAGATGTTTTGGAAATTCATGGAAGCAAAGTCTTTTTTTTTAATCAATAAAATTTCACGTTGGTAATTGAAATTAGTTTTTTGTGAATTTTGAAATTTTTGTCCCTAAATTTTAAATTTGACTTTTATGATTCTCAAATTAATATTAATCTTTGATATATCCAGAGAAAATTTATGTTAAAGTTTAAGAAATAATTTATTTATTTCGATTTTTTGTCAATAGAAATAATTAATTCTTGATCCGGAATATTGAAAAATTCCGAAAAATAAAATTCCCGACACTGTAAAATTTCCTAATTGGGAAATTCCCGAATATTAAAATTCTCCAATAATAAAATTTCCGAAAATTAAAAATACCGAATTGGAAAAGTCCCGAATTTAAACAATTAAAATATTTTTATGAGTATGTTTTAATGATTACAAATACAATAAAGAAACTTTTTTAAAATTATTTTTAAAGTTTAAGATTTTGAAATTTTTTTTTTGAATTTAAAATAAAAATAATTTAAAATAAAATATTTTTGGGTGACGAATTTTGTAAATGTGCATGGTATTTAAAAAAATACAAAGAGCGTTCGCAAAATCGGATTTTGAATTTATTTATATATATATTTTTTTTGAAAATCGTTATAATTTTATAATGAAAACATTGGGTGATTATTTTTTGGTTCCAGGGGCAAATTTTGTCAAATTTAGAAGGTGCAAAAATTCATTTTCAAAAAAAACATATATAAATTTAAAATTCGATTTTTGCGAAAGCTTTATTGTTATTTATTGTCATTATTTTAAATTCCAACAAGAATTTTCCACATTTGAAACCTTAAAAATAATTTAAAGAAATAAAATTTCTTTATTGTATTTGTAATCAGTAAAACATATTTATAAAAAAATGTTAATTTTTTAAATTCAGGAATTTTCGAAATCAGATATTTTATAATTCGACAATTTTATGTCGGGAATTTTCCATTTTGGTAATATTATTAACTTCCGGGAATTTTAGTATTCGCGAATTTTATAATTCGATAATATTGTAAACTGTCGTGAATTTAATCATTCGGAAATTTTCCAATTCGGGAATTTTAATATTCGAGAATCTTATTATTCGTGAATTTTCTAATTAGGTATTTTTATTTTTCGGTAATTTTATTATTCGAAAATTTCAATATTCGGCAATTTACCAGTTCTGTAAATTTATTTTTCGGCAGTTTAATTATTCGCGAATTTTATTATTCGGGAATTTTACAGTTTCGATCATTTTATTTTTCAACAAAAAGTTTTTACAATTTCCTGTTTCGAAATGAAAATACAAGAATTTTTAGACACCTGATCGATTTCACCTTGCTCTATTCCCTTTTCAAATAATTTATTTTCTGCTCGTCATGTACCTGAAGCAATTTGGTGATCGTCAATATTATTTTAATCTAAATTCCAAAAAACAAGGAAATCCTGAAAAATTGGATTCAAGATAGCACTTTACATGATTTCCTAGTCATTTTGAAGCAGCCCTAAAAATAAATTTAACGACTTCCTCTTTTAGGATATATGTTCCAACTTTATTGTAGTCATTTCTGGTATTTATAGAATAATAAAAAAATCTGGATTTAATTTTATTGTTAAGAAATTTGGACTTCCTAGCTTGAATTTTTAAGAGATTTTAAAATAAATAAATAAATAAATGTGAACAATTCCTGTCATAATTTTTCCCCCATTATTTTATATACAAATTCAAAAAGTTAAGGCATTTTCAAAAGTTTTTTTCGTAAAAATGAAAATTAATAAAATTATAGCATGTTCGAAATTAAAAAAAAAACGAAAATTTTAGGCCAAAATTCGTACAAATTAATAATTAAAATAAAAAACTTAAATTTTTCGATAAGCGACACAAGCTACGAAAAAAATAAATACACAAAATTCGTTCACCCTTAAATGAACTTACAATTTTTCAGAATTATTTTTTGCTTTAATCGTAAAAAGTAGCATTAAAAACTAAAAATGTAATTTTTTGAGAAACGACGCAAAGTACGAAGGAAAGTTAATAAACAAAATTTTTGACAAAATCTGTAAATTTGCTTGTTATCATTTTTTGACGGAACGCGTAGTTTTTGCTTTAATAGTCAGAAATTTAAAAAAAATTAAAATTTTATTTTTTGGACAAACCACAAAAATTTCAATCGTAAAAAATATTATTATACCATAAAAAACTTATTTTCGAAAAAACTGAACAAGGTGCAAAAAAATTAAGAACCAAAGTTATTAACTCCATAAATTTATTAATATGTTCTCAATCATATTTTGAGAGGAGAGATATTTTTGGTTTAAATCGTAAATAATAGCATTAAAAATAAACAAATTAAATGTTTGAAAAAATGACTCAAAGTGCACTATAATATTAATTAATATAATTGCTTTTATGGGAGGCCTTTGAAAATGTGTTTTTTTCTTGCTAGAAAATAAATTTTTCGACAAAATTTTAATTAATAGGTTGAAAATTAAATTGAAAAATAATTTTTTTAAATTTGTTAATTTTTGAATTTTATTTTAAAAATTCAAAAATTTGGTTGAAAATTCATGTATTTTGTTAAAAAATATACCTTTTTTGTCCAAAATTAATCTTCTGGATTGAAAATTAGTTTTTCTTTAAATAAATTTTGTTGAATAAAAATTTAACTAAATGTTTTGTCAATTTTCTGTTTATAAACCTTTCAGTATTTTGGTTGAAATTTCATTTATTTGGTTGCTTCCACTTAGCGCCGCTACCAAGGCAAATTAAAAATTGGAATACGCCAAATTTTTTGCTAAGAAAATTTTTTTTTAAACTTCCGAGAAAAGGATGGTGGCGCCATCATTATTTCATTAAATTTTAATTGTTTAAACAGATTATCAGTGGGATAGTATTATGAGTTTAAATAAATAAGAATGTATTGTTTCAACAATTGAAAAATATTTGAAAATAAATTTATGTTACTTCATAGAAATAAACTGACAGTACAACGAATTTTCGAGGGAAAAAAACGTATTTTACACAATTGAAATTTATTTAAATAATTAAAAATTAATTAAACAATGTTTTTAAATATATCACTAGATCAATAGTAATAATTTGTATTAAAGTAACTTCAAAAACATAAAAACAACATATTTAATTTGTTTAAATAATTGAACATTAATGAATTAATGCTAATGAATATTCCACTGCACCATAGTAATAATTTTTAAGGGAAAAAATGAACTTTCGGTAAAAAAATGATTGAAACAAATTTAATTTGTTTAAAGAATAAAAAATTAATGAACCAATGTTAATAAATATTCCACTAGGCTAATACGAATAATTTTTAGGGGAAAAATAGAATTTTCTAACCTAATTATTTAAAGAAATTCCATTTGTTTAAATAAATTTATGTCATCTAATAGAAATAAACTGCCCGTTCAAAGAATTTTTTAAGAGAAAAAAAAAACATCTTTTACACAAATGGGATTTGTTTAAATAATTAAAAATTAATTATCGAATTTTGTTTAATATTACACTAAACGAATAGTAATAATTTGTATTAAAAAAACTTCAAAAACATTAAAAAAACAAATTCCATTCGCTTTTTAAACAATTGAAAATTAATGAATTAATGTTAATAAATATTCCAGTAGACTAATAGTAATAATTTTTAAGGCAAGAAACGAATTTTCGAAAAAATATTATTTAAACAAATTCCATTTGTTTAAAGAATTAAAAATGAATTAAACAATAGTAATAAATATTTTACTAGACCAATATTAATAATTTTAAGTAAAAAAAAACACGAGAATACAGTGCTCAAAAGGTCGATTTTATGAAGAATTGACATTTTTGGTGTTAAGGGTAGTCTTCAGGTACTGGTGCGGGTGTGTTAGGGGTGTCAAACCCATATGTCTGAAAAATGAAATTCTTCATTGGATAATTATCTATAAGGCCCTATAATTTCCCGCCAAATTTTTTCAAACCCCGCAAAATTATTCTAAAAACTCAAAAAAATGGGGTCGTTACCCCCTAAAAAAATAAGCGTTTTTGAGCCATCCTACGTATTATATGTCATCGGACTAACTTTATTTTGGTCACAATGCGAAATATTTTTTTTTTTAATTTTCTTCTATAAATGAAGCCATTTTCAGCACATTTAAAAATATGCAGGGGTGACTTACCCCCGTCTAATTTTTTTATTCATGTTGGATGGACTCTACTTCACTTCCTTCGTTAGAAAACTAATTTCCCAATTTTTGTTGTGCATGTAAAGTATATATTATCCTAGGCACAAAATAAAAAAGTTTAGGGGTGGCCACCCCCTTTAATATAAAAAATTTTTGGCAAACACGTCGACTTTATTTTTGTCTCAAGTGCAAATATATATTTTTAAATTTTTTCCTGTGAATTAAAATTTTTTTAGCATAACTTTAAATATACGTAGGGGTAGTTTACCCCCTTCATTTTTTTTTGTTTTCAAGAGGAATCTTTTCCATTAGGTTTCATCGAAATCAATTTGGTTTTTCTACAAAAAAAAACTATACAATCGAAACTTGAGACCCCTATCTATGAGGGGCTGTTTCATCCCCTTAAAGTGTTTCTTCGCTATTCCATTTTTTAAAGAAAATTGACCTTTTCAGTTGAAAATTCCCTTATTTTTCTTAAAAAAAGTCTTTTTTAAATGAAAAGTTTCATTATTTGGGTGGAAAATTAACATTTTTTATTCAACATTCTTTTCAATTAAAATATTTTTTATGGAGTTATTAAGTATTAATCTTTCTCTTGTGAATACTTTTCTTTTTATTAAAGATTAATGATCTTAATTTAATATGAAGTATTTTGTCAAAAATTCCCTTATTTTGTTTAGAGATTGTTTATTTTGATTCAAAATGTAATAAACAAATTTTACATTGGTAAATCTTAATTTTTTGTTATTTCTATTCTAAAGATATTTTCTAATTGAATATTACAAAACTAATTACTTGGTGAAAATAAAATTATTTAGAACTTAGTATATAATAATTTTAAAAAGTGATAAATATGGGTAATGTGAAAAAGAGAAAAATTTAATAAAAAGATGTAATGGTGCATCATTTTTACCTCTATTGAAACAATAAGAAGGTCACATAATAAAAATTGTGAACGTGACCTAGTCTGTCTCCAATTCAAAAACATTGTCTTCTCATTGTTTGAACGAGGTTCAGAAGAATTAGAATTTTTTACATTCTTCAAAATACAGTGGATCAATATGGACCAATATAAATTTATTATTATTATATAATAATATAATAATTATTAATAATATTATAAATTTTAAAAAAATTATTTGTTTATTTTCCTTATTAACTACAGAAAATTACAATTGTTGAGCAACAAACCGTTTGGTTGAAATTTTTTTTCTTCCTAGAGTGAAAAATCTTTTTCGATTAATACTTCAACTATCTAGTGAAAAATTTGTCTTTTTGGTTCAAACATTTATCTTTTTAATTATAAATTTAATCTTTCTTGGGCAAAAATTCAACTGATTTGTTGAAAATTAATCTATTTAGTTTGATGCTTCAACAATTTTATCAAAAATTAGGCTTTATTTATTAATTCAACTGCTTTCAATTTGAATTTTAAATCTTTTATGCGTGAAATATTAACTATTATATTTTTTTATAAGAATTGAACTTTTGGGTTAAAATAATACTTTAATTTTCTAACAAATTGTGGAATTTTAAAATCAAAAAGACTAATTTTCCACCAAAAAAAGATGAATTCTTATAAAAAAATATAATAGTGGATATTTCAAGCCAAAGATGTTTGAATTATTAATTAAAAACAGTTAAATTCATTAAAAAAAATAATTTTCAACCAAAAAGTTTGACTTATAACCAAAAAAGATCAAATTTATACCAAAAGAAATGAATTTCCAACCAAGCACGATTTTTTATTCAAAAAGTTTAAAAATATTTCACCCAAATTGTTGAATTTTCTACGAAAATAATATAATTTTCAAACCCGAAAATATTAACTTTTAATAAAAAAAGTTAATTTTCAACCAAAGACATTATGTATTAATTTTAACTAATATGAATTCTAAATAAAAAATATGACAGTAGACTTTTCAGAAAAAAAAATAATGAATTTTCATTAAACAAAAAATGTTTTTCAGTTAAGAGAGAAAATAAATCTCTACTGTGACTTTAAAAAAAATTATTTAATTGTCAAAAAAGAATTAAATTTTGTAAGAAAATAATAAAATTTTCAACCAGATAATACAATTTTTAATCAAAAAATAATTTAAATTGTTTGAACAACTTTTCCAATATATTTCTTAATTTTAATTAACATGAATTATAAATGAAAAATATTAAAGTAGACAGTGTTATTGAAATTTTATTTTTTAATTAATTCAACTGCTTTCAATTTGTAATTAAAATATTTTTTTTTTTGAAATATCAACTATTATATTTTTTGATAAGAGTTTACCTTTTTCTGTTTAACCTAATACTACAATTTTCTAATAAATTGTTGAATTTTAAAATCAAAATTATATTATATTTATATTTTAATCAAAACATGTTTTAATTATAAATTAAAAACAGTTGGATTCACTTCATAAACAAATGAATTTTTATCCAAACAGTTCGATCTGTAACCAAAAAAGATAACATTTCTACAAAAAGAGATGCATTTTCAAGCAGGTAATATTTTACATTAAAAAATGAAAAACTATTACAACCAAATTGTCAAATTTTCTACCAGAATAATATAATTTTTTAAGACCAAAAATATAAATTTAAAAAGAAGTTCATTTTCAACCAAATACATTAATTTTATTAAAAAAACAGTTCTATTTTTAACTCTAAAATATGAATCTTCAATAAAAAATTTAATTTACAACGAAACAGTTGAATTTTCAAGTGAAAGGATGAACATTGTACAAAGCAGTACAACTTTTAACCAACAAATATTTTAATTACAAATTGACAGAAGTTTAATTAATTTTAATAAAACAGCGAATTTTCAATTAAACATTCGCCACGAAAGAAAATAAATTTTAACCAAACTGTTGAATTTTTAAGTTTAAAGAACGAAGTTTTAAACAAAAAGTTGATTTTTAACGGAGCGGGATGACTTTTAACAAAACTATTTAATTTTCCAACCAAAAAATTAATTTTTAAATAAAATAATACAATTTTCAACCAAATAATACAATTTTTAACCAAAAAGTAGTTGAAATTGTTTGAAAACTTTTTTCCAATAATATGGATCAATTTTGATTAAGATTGACTTCTTAATCAAAAATATAATAGTAGACTTCAAAAAAAAGAATGATCACGTTAAAAAGACGAGTTTCCTTCAAAAATGTTATATTTTTAATCTGAAATATAAATTTTGAACAATAAGTTCATTTAACATAAGACAGTGATATTTTCAAGTAAATCGATAATATTAATTTTATTAATATTTGGAAATAAAGTACTTTAAACAGTTTTCTTAGAATAAATAAATAATCGAACGGCCAGAGTGGAGCTTATAAACAATATTTTTAATATTAATTAATTTAATTTCAATATATCTTAATTTATTTTTTTAGGCAAAATGTTAAAGTATTCTAAAAAAATAGTATAATACTTAATAATTACGTAAAAAATATTTTGATTTAACAGAAAGTTAAATCAAACAATAAATTTGCATTTGCTACCTAAATTATTAAATTTACGATTAAAAAAGACGTTCTTTGATCTAAAAAAGAGAATTTTCAACTGAAAAAGTCAGTTGTTAGCAAAAATAAAATAGCTACATTATTAGTAAAAAAATTTAATTTTCAACCAATTTTGTTCACTTTTTAACTTAAGAAATAGACTTTTAACTGAAACAATAAATCATCAATAAAAAATGTTAACCAAATAATTGAATTTTTATATGAGAAGATGAATTTTTAGCTAAAAAGAAATAATTTTTCAGCAACCTCTATTTTATATATTCTTTTAATATTTTTTTATTCAGATACATAAGTTTTCAACAAAAAAATCACAAATTTTTGACATAAAATCTAATAGTTAAATTTTGAATTAAAAAATTATTTTTCAATAAAAAAACTAGTCTTTAACCAAAGAAATGAATTTTTAATCAAAGAGATTAATTTTTTACCAGAAAAGAATAATTTTAAATAAATTAAATTCATTGTCAACCAAGTATTTTAATTTCCAATTAACTTGTTAGCTTAATAGTTCAATTTTCAAACAAAAAAAAACGTTAATTTTCTACCAAGAATAAGACAATTTTTTTATAACATTGATAACATTTATAACTAATAAAGGATAAATCTTCAATAAATAATAGAATAAAGTATTTCCTGCTAGAGAAACAAATTTTGTACAACAAGAAACAATTTTTCAAAGATATAAATATATTTTGAATCAAACAATTGAATGTTCTACCAAAAAGTGAAATGTTTATAAAATCAAAATTGACAAAAAATTTATTTAAATTTTTAGTAAAAAAAATTAATTTGAAGAAAAACGATTTTCAATCCAGAAGATTAATTTTTAATCAGAAACGTATATTTTCTAATAAAATACAAGAATTTTCAACAAAATTTTGAATTTTCCAAGGAATCCTATAAAAAAAATTATATTAATTAAAATTGTATATTTAACTTCGCGTCGTTTCTGCGAAGAACTTAGAAAGTGTCGAAATATCATTGATAACAAATTTGTGCATTTTTAAGTTCGTTGTTTTATTTTGTTAATGTTATTTTTATGATTAAACAAAAAATATGCGTTCTATCCAAATATTATTGATAAATATTTAGCTCCGTTCAGAATATAAAAATTTAAAATAAAACAGATAAAATTTTTTTTATAATTAACATTGTCCTTTTCAAAAATTGAATTTTTCAATTTACTTTTCAACTAATAATTACATTTTCTTTACACAAGTTTCAGTTTATAGCAAAAAAGACACTTTTTCAAAAGTATCCTTTTTGTCGTTTTTGCAAACACTGAATTTGTTTATTTTTAATGGTATTTTTTAGAATTTAAAGAAAAAATATGCATCCTGTCGAACTATGATTGATAAAAAGTTTTTACATTTTTTGAGCGAACAAATTTTCTTTATTAATTTTTTTGTACCTTGTGTTGTTTTTCCAAAAATTAATTTTTTTTATTGTTAATGTTATTTTAAATAAAATAGAATTATTCAAATTAACCTAATCACGAGTTAAATTTTACAGATTAAATTAGCAAAAAATGAGCCACCAAAAATTAGTAGAAAAATAAAATCCATTTTTATCAAACTTAAATTTAGGGAAATTTTTTTTAATTGGTTGGCCGGGATGATTCATTATTAAAATAAAAAAGTTTTTTTTAACTGTTTCAATACAATTATTTCAGCCAAACGAATGAATATTCACTTTAAAAATAATTATTTTGTTGAAATAAATTCTTCTTTGTTTTTTACTCATATAAATTTTCAAAAACATCATTTGGATTGTTAACCGAAAATGGTGACTTTTCTGCCGAAATAGCTCATTTTCTACCAAAAAAACATTAATTTTAAAACAAAATACTTAAATGTACTACTAAAAATTACATAATTAATTTTTCAATTAATAAAATTAATTTAGTAGGAGAAGAAATAACTTCTGAACAAAAAATTCAAGTTTACACCAAAGAAATCAATTTTTACAAGAGAATTCAATATCCAACAGAACGGTTGAATATTCTGTAGGGTGGCCAAACATTTTTTGTTCGAATTTTTCTTTTAAACAGGCCAGAATTTTTTTCGAATCCACACAAAAATAATTCCATTTTTTTAAAATTATATTTACAAGTATCGCAAGCCCCATGAAGTTTAACACGTATTTCCCATAAGAAAATAAAGACGTTTTTGTAAATTTCATTCAAAATCCTCAATATTAACTCAATCGAGTTATAGGGTCCCATAAAAACCCCATGAGTGAAAAAATGGGTATTATGGTTTTTTAAATGAAAATTGTTTCTTGCATATAAAACACCATTTAATACTGATAATTAGATGTTTGCATAAATTGTTTAAACCATTTATTATTATTATTATTATTAATACTCTCTTAGCATAATACTACAAAATTGCAGTTTGGAAAAAATTCACCTTTCGTTCAATTTTCAATTAAAACCATTTAAATGAATAATTATAGTCAAGAATATTAATCGTTTAAACAATTTATTAATAATTATTATAATATTCCATGTGAATAATGCTCGAATGTTTGCGGTTTTTTTCCGAAATTTTGAACTGTTTGTATATTTTTTATTAGTCTTGATTCAACAATTAAATCATTTTCTAATTGTTTGAAAAAATTATTTGATAAAATCTTTAATTTTGTTTACATCTAAATATCATTTAAAAAAACATTAAATTATTTTTCTGTAGATTCGAACAAATTTCACCCCAATGATTGAATTTTCGAATAAAAAAGTCGAATTTTCATCCAAAAAATTGAATTTTAAACCTAATAGTAGAATTTTTTCATCGAACGAGATGAATCCGTAACAAAAATATAGCAGTAGAATTTTTATTTTTATTTTTTTCTGAAAAATTTAAGGAATAAATCAAAATAGATGAAAATTTAACTTTTTCAAATTTTTGTTCTGTATTTTCATTTTGCTCTTTTGTAAGCTTCAATTATGCATTAAAAATTAAAAAATTTCTTTTGGAAACTGTAAGTAACCATTTTGAAATTGATAATTTTTAAAAGATTTAAATTTGCTTAAAATAATTAAGAGTTTTAAGTATTTGAGTGTAAAAAAAGTTTGAATATCATAATTTTTTAAGGTGAAAATTTTTTCAGTTTTAGATATGTCGATAATCAAAATTTAGTGGTATCAACTAAACAATATTTGTAATAAGTGTCGTACAGAATTATAAGGGTTTTCAGGAAAATAGTCGAGCTTACAAATCGAAAAGATAAATTTGGAATCAAAAATTAAAAATCATATTTTCAGTTCAAATAACTAGTTTTCCAACAAGTCTATGAGATTTTTCAGGAAAATATTTAAATTTTCAAGCAAAGTGATGAATCTTTGATTAAAAATGAGGTCTTACTGAAAATTTAGTAGTTGGTATTTCCACCCAAAAAATTTTAAATTTGCAATTCAAAACAGATAAATTAAACCAAATAATAATCATTTTGAACAAAAGAGTTGAGCTGTCAACCAACAGATATTTTTCTTTCGATAAAGAAATATTAAAAATGTTGAACTTTTATAGAAAAAAGAAGAATTTCTAACAACATTTTTTAATTTGCAACCCAAAACATTGCTTTTTATACTAAAATAATTCAATTTCAAATCGCAGAAAGACGAATTTTTAACAAAATAAGTTAATTTTCATTTAGAAAAAATAAATTTGTTACGATTTTTTACAAATTTGCATATTCGCAAAAAATTTATCCTATGGATTATCTTTTTAATTATGCATTTTATTATTTGGTGGCAAATGTAAAAATTTTCGTAAAAGTACATCCTATTTGGTTGCAAATTCAAATGCTTATAAAAATTCGTGATTTTGTGAAAAAAATTCATATCTTTTCGTAGAACATTAAACTTTTGTTTAAAATTAATATTTTGTTTCTAATAAGTGAACTAACATTTTTTTGTTGAGAAAAACAATTTTTTCTGAAAATTTGTCTTTTTGATTTCAAATTTCACCTTTTTTAGTAGAAATATGGCATCTCTATTGGATAAAAATGTAACTTTCAGAAATTACATATTTTTTATATAAAAATGCAACTGCTTTTTTGAAAAATCAACAAGTTTGTTTAAAAGTAACACTTTTCGATTAAAAATTCTTCTGTTTTGTTGAAAATTTAACTATGTCGTAGAAAATTTATTTTTTCTTTAAATGCAATATTACAATGTGCAAAAGAGAACAGAAATCCTTTCTGGGTGGAAATTCCACTATTTTTTGGAAAAAAAATATTTTAATTAAAAATTTATCTGTTTAAAGATAAATTTAATCTTTTTTGAATAAAAAATTATCTGTTTGGTTGAAAATGAAGCTATTCTATTAAAAAGTGATACTTCTTAATTGAAAATTCTACTTTTTTTGGAAATATAACTATTCCTTACTAAATTTAATTTTTGTTTAAATTTAATATTTTGGTGTTGAAAATAAAAAAAGTTAAAAAAGGTTAAACTACTTTGTTAAAACTTATTCTTTTGATTGAAGGCCTATATCTTTTTTTGAAAATTTGACTGTTTAGTGAAAAAGCCTTTATTTGTTTAAAATTATTTTTTGAATGAAAATTTAACTTTTACATTTTTTTAAGAATAATCTTTTTCAGCTGAAAATTCTCCTTTAAAAAAAATAGTTTTCATTAATGAAATTTAATTTTTGTTGGATAAAAATGCATCAATTTCGTGGTAAATTAATTTTTTTTCTGAACATATAATTTTGGTTTAAAATTTTTATTTTTGTAGAGAAAATTTGTTTTTTGCTTGAAGGTTCAACAATTTAGATAAAATTTTTATTCTTTCTTGAGTAAAAAATATTTGTTTGTCGAAAATTAAAAAAAAAAAATGTTAAATAAATTTAATCTTTTTTTATTTGATTTTTTAATTATTTTGTTAAAAATTTATGTTATATAGCAAACTTCACCAAAACCAGATTAATTAATAAACCAGAAAAAAAAGAATTTTTAAATATCTTTTTAAATATTCTCTTAAAAATCGGTTTAAAAATGTTATTATCTTGGAATCCTAATTTTTTCTATAATTTTTTGAAAAACCGCCAAAGTTAAAAAAATTCCTCCAAAATCTTCGGGATTCGATTTTGAAAATATAAGTTTTTTAAATTATCGATTATGATTAATTAAAAAAAATCACTTTTAATTTTCCCAGGAATTTTAATCACACATTTTTTTATTCTTTTTAAACCTTTCAAATGTACATTTTCTTTTAAATGTTTTGAAATATTAAAGTTTTAAATTATTTTGGAATATTTTTAATCTTTTAAATATATCTTAAGCTTACTCGAATTTTTCCAAATTAATAATTGCCTAAACACTTTTTCAGTTTTCACTGAAAATTAGGTTCGGTTGAAAATTCTTTTTGGGTAGAAATTAATTTTTTTGGTTGAAAATTTATGTATTATGTATTTTTTATCGCTTAAAATTAATTTTCATAACTGAAAATGTAAGTAGTCTTTTTATCCTCGAAAATTTATATTTTTTAGTTAAGAATTCATGTCCTTCATCGGAAAATGATCTTTTTTTAGTAAAGAAAATAATTTTCTTGGTTAAAACTCACCCATTTGGATCAGAGTAATTTTTGTAATGAAATTCATAATTTTAAATAAAATTTTAAGAAGGTAAACTTTCTAGCCAATAAAATGAATTTTCAATGAAAATTTTAAATTTTTACCCCAAAACTGAATTTTTAACCAAATAGTTGAATTTCTAACCATAAAGATGAATTTCCACAACCAAGAAGTTTATTTTTCTATCTAAAAGATGAATGTTCAATAAATTAATTTTCAGTTATAAAAATAATTTATTAATGAAAATTTAACTTTTTATCTACAAAACATAGCTTTTAAGGCAAAAATCGAAAAGATTTAGAAGATTAATTTTCAACCGTGAATATTAATTTTCTACAAAACACATGAACTTTTAATTAAATAATTGAATTTTCAACTAAAATGGGATTAATTTTCAATCATAAACGGAATATTTGAATTTTTATTTATGGAAATTATTTTCAATCATCAAGCAAAGAATTTTCAACAAAATAATAATAATATTTATCCAAAAAATGAATTTCCCAGGAAATAGTTGAATTTTTAACCAAAGAAATAAATTGTTAGTCAAGAATATTGATGGTTCGTCAAAAAAGACGCATTTTCAATTAAATATTTATATGAATGTTCAAGAAATTAGTTCAATTTTCAAAAGATGAATTTTTAACAAAATAAATACATTTTCAAACAAAATTACAAATATTCTGCACAAGAAAATGAATTTTCAACTAAGAATCTTAATCTTAAAGTAAAAGTTGAATTATTTTTATTTTAAACAGTTTAAAAATCCTTAAAATGCGTCCAAATTTTATTTGAAAACTTTGGAACATCTGCATATTGTTTCATAATTTTTTAAAAATTTTAATTATTTTTGAAATTTTTTCAGAACTTTAAATTAGGCCGAGGGTTATTTACACCGAAATTTTGTTGCGAATGGCCGGATTTTGTCGGTGCACGTAGACACTTTATTTAAATTATTTCAAATCATTAAAAATTTTGTTTGAATTTGAATTTTTTCGAAGGATCATATGCGTTCAATTGTTAATTGTACATCGAAATAAAAAAATTGGACTTACAAAATAATTTTTTTTAATAGAAAAATTAAAATTGTAACCTTCAAAATTTAGTTTTTAATATGTAACTATAATTAATGATTTTAAATAAACAGTAAGATATTTTTAAATATGAAGTAATTCTTACTTTTTTTGTTACAAAATTTCAAATTGATTGATCTAAAAATTGAAGATTTTAGACTAAAATAATATTTGAAATTTAATAAAAGCTTTTAATTATGAATATATTATTTTAAAGTTATTTAAAAATTGAAAATAGTTTATAAGTTTTCTACTGGGCGTTCACATTTGTTTAACTAATAAGAATTTCCAATTGAAATAGTTTACATAATCTTTAATGTTAGAAACTTGAAATTCCAAAATTGCGAACTTATTCTGAATCGTCTTGTACAATAAATTATTATTCGCTTTTGAAATCTTAATAAACATTTCAATTTTAAAAATCATTATTAATTTCTTTTCACAGTTGATCAAATATAAATTTTTTTTACCTAAAATCTTAAATTTCGGGTCAAAAAATAAATTCAGTGTCATATCCCGTTTTTTCCCGGTCTCATAAAATTTCCGGTTTTCCCGGCTTCCCGGTTTAGTGCCCACCCTGTGTGAGTCCATGCAGTAATTAACGATAGGATTTTTTATCTAATTTACGAATCAAGTGTAAAATTGGGTAATTTTCTGCTTCATGGTACACCTAAAATAATTTTAAAAATGATATTAATTTGTTCTACACTTACCAATCGAATTGAGAATTACCAGAGCGGGGAAAAGCAGAACAAGAAATTTTGAAACCATCTTGACTAATGAATATTCTCATGTATCGTGTATAAATACTATTTCGGGATATTTGTATTTGCCACCTTTTCGAGCATAAATGATAAACCACATGGATCTAATTGGCGGGGCTCAGTGAGATGACACAATTTCACTCAGAGTCACGTTATTTATTCAGATATCAATTCTTCTCTTGTTTTTTTACCTTGAAATCTTAGAATCCGACTTAAAACCTGGAATCATGTTTGTTGATAAGATTAAAATCAATTTAAGATTTAGGTCAATTCTGCTTTCTTATGAATAATTTTATGGGCAACACCCGTTCCAACTCAAATTTATTCTACACAAAATATATTTGGCACAACGTATACTGATCATATTTTTCATACACTAAATATTTTTTACACAAAATATTTCCCTTTACATCTTTTTTACATTTTCACTTAACAGCTAAGCCTTAAGATTAACTTAACCTAACTTATCCTATAATTGCATCCCCTTCTTATTATTATTCCCTAGCTCTTACAAATTATCTTCTGAGTTCGCGAAACCCTGCAGGGCTTCCATTTTCACTTACCATTTTCTCCCCTGCTTTTCCAAGTCACGCAACATTTTGGTTTCGGCTTTAGGTATTCCCAAAACCATTCATTCTCTCTTCCCTTTTGTCTTCTAAACTCATCATCTACTTTTTCCCTTCTCCACATCCACTCAGTATCCATCCCACTCTATCTCCTATGGCCGTTCCCCATTCCTGATACCCTGTAGATCCCTCCAACAAGTGCTCCCACGATTCTTTTTCTTAACCACATACCCTACACATATTCGATTCTTCACTCAACCAATATTTATACTCATTCTTTCCTTCTCCCATTCTGACACGTACCAACCTGCACCACCTACACTCCTTTCTCAACTTTCCCAAATATTTTGGAACCCCTTCGATCTTAACCATTCTATACCATTTGTTGTACTTTGTATCCATAATCTTTTCCCACCTTTTCTGTTCCTGTTTCTTGTTCATTTCTTTCTCTACTTTCTGTCATTCCCTCCCCTCGACTCACATTCTCCATTCCCTTCTAACTTGCCATCTCTGCTCCTCCCATATTGAATGTCCGATGTTTCCTCTCCTCTATTTAATATTTCCTGGAGGCATACTTGTGCAAATTTGCTCCCCTTACCACTCTTAAGTTTCTCTTCAATATTCCACGCCCTTTTCCTTTGTTTTATCACCAATTTCTTTCTACCTGTTTCTTCTCTCCGCATATAATCTGGACAGTTCCAACTCAGTACCATAACCCATTTCAGAAATCTCTCTTGCATATTCTTCACCTTCTTGCACTCCTTCCACCCCCAAATCTCCACTCCATAACACATCTCTGACTATACCAATGCATTAAAGAGCCATACTCTCATCTTACAGTCTTCTTTGAATCTTCTTTACCCAATCCCACACACCTTCACCTGCAGATCATTTCCACCTCCCGCTTCGAACCAGAATCATAAGTAAAAATTCCTCTACCATTTCCACCATTTCCCTATTTATCTTCCATCCGTACTTTACTTCATTCTTTCTTTTCCAGAAACACACTATCTTTGTTTTTGTCACATTAAGTGCCAGGTCTTTCTCTGCCAGTTTCACCACATCATCCGCGTACGCTAACGAGTATATTCTCTTATTCCCTACCACTGTACTCCCTTTTTCTTTCTTTCCAGTTTTCTCCTCTAGGTCTGCTAACAATATACGAAATCACAACGGACTTAGCGGGCACCCTTGCCTGAGACCCCTTCCTGTCCAGAACTCCTTCCCTTTTTGTTCCTCGATCCTCACCCTTGTCCTCATCTCCGTAAAGACCTCTTTTAGCCTTTCGATCAACTTTTCGTCCACCTTTCTCTCTTCAATTGCCTTACACAAAATGTTCCTATTCACAGAGTCGAAAGATGCCCTTAAGTCCACGGAAACAGCGACCAGTTTTCCTTTTTTTGTTCCAGGTTCCTATTGACTAACAAATTCAAAACCAAAATATTATCCACTGTCCCCATCCCCTTCCTAAATCCTGTTTGATTATGTGGAATAACTTCTTTCTCTTCTACCTGTTCTTCCAATCTCTTCCTGAGCACCTCCGCGTATATTTGATATGTTAATGGTACAAAAGTGATTCCTCTATAATCTTCCAATTTTCCACCTCCTCCTTTCTTTAATATAGGAACTAACAAACCTGTTCTCCACTCCATCGGCCATCCTTCGCCTCACCATACTCTATTACATACTTCCCAAATCTCTTTTCTAACCCTTCTTCCGCCAAATTTCAACGCTCCATTCTTCATCCCATCGTCTCCTATCGCCTTGTTCCTTTTTAAATACTCAAGTGCTTGATTAACCTCATCTCTGCTCACCCAATTCCCACCTTCAGAGTCTCCCGCTTTGATCTTTGTACCTTCCATTTTCACCTTACGATCCACCCCTTCAAGTAGTTTCTTAAAACATACCGCCCGTTCATCCATACTTATCTCTTCATTGACCCCCTTCCAACTACTCCTTTCTATATTAATCACCTACCATTCTCTTCCTTCCCTTATTGCTTTGTTTAACTCCTCCATGTACCTCGCCTTCTCCTCCTGTAGTTTTAAATCAAGTAATTTGTCGTGCCCCCTTTTTCTTTTATTATACTCTTTTCTATCTATCTCTCCTCTTCTCCAATTCTTTAACGATATCTTCATACGCTCTTTACTCTCTTCAACTACCTTCTCTACCCATCCCTTCATCTTACCCAACATCTCATCCACACCTCCCCTATCTTCGATCCCCGTGTTATCCTTTTCCATTCTTTCCGTATATTTTATTAGTTTATCTACACCCCATTTACACATCTTGCTGTTTTCCCTATTTCTCCCTCCTTGTTCCTTCCCTTCCTTCTCAAATTCCCGCACTTCAGTGTTGCAATGACCAGGAAGAGTTCTGACCCTATTTCGATTCTTTCTAACAGTCTCCTTATCCTTTCCTCGGCCAGTACGTAGGCTATTACAGCATCCCTTTTTCCTGCAAACGCAGCTCCCCATTATTCATCCCCTTGCTAGTTTCTATTACAAATGGACTACCGTGTTTCTGTCAGGATTTCCAACGGAGTCCTAACCTCCTAGTCCTCCTGTTTGTGTTTTGATTTTCTCCTGTAAGACTTATTATTCTTTCCATCCCATAGTTCTCCCCCCTCTTCCCGCGTCTAAGCATTCAGATCAAATCCTATCAAAACCAATTCGCCATCCCTTTTCGTTACCCAATTTTTAATCACACTCCATATATTCCCCTTATCCTACAAACGCAAAATATCCTCAAATTTCTTCTCGCTATATTCACCAGTCTCGTCATTACCCCATCCGCTTCCTCAACTCCCATTTCTGTTCCCTCTTTTCCCACTACTTCATTGCTCACTCTTGAACCATACGCTCTTTCTTTCTTTCCTTTATATTTTCTTTGTTTGCCTCTTGCATTTGCCATATATATCCCTTAGATAACTTCCTCTTTAATTGCATCCAATCCTTCTCATATACCTAAGTTTCACTCAACATCACTACATCCCATTTCCTCACCTCTTCCCAGAATCTTTCATATTTATTCATTATCCCAGATACGTTCCAAAACTCTACTATCACTTCTCTGTTCCTTCTTTTTTCCCTTCTTTCGTCTTTACGCCCCCTATCGACTAGTGTGGAAACCCCGTCTCTACACCTTGTTTCCTTCCTCCCTCTACCGTTTCCGTTACCTCCTCCTTTCTATCCTTATTCTCCGATTCTTCCCTACTTCGCAATGGTCCTTACCTACTCACTTGACTCAATTTTTTTCATCATCCCATATCCTCGCACTCCCATATCTCCATATTCTGTCTTTCCCTATCCATACCGTGTTATCTTTCCTTATTTCATTCCGTGCTCTCTTTTTCATCATCCACGTTCTTATTCTTTCATTGAACATCATATCCTCCGCTATCCTTTCTTCCCTTCCCTTTAAAGCTTTCTTTTTTCTCAAGATATCAACTTTTTCTTCTTCGCTTCTCACTTTCACAATATACATACGCGGTTTACCATCACTGTTTCTTCCCACTGCTTAAACATCTTCCATGTGGGAGCTTCCATAAAGGATGTCACAGTTTTAGGGAGGGGGGTAGCCGAGTTGTGACGTCTGTGACACTTTCACAGAATCCCATTGTAAAAATGTGACAAT
>JAWWLR010036345.1:0-10303 GCA_035041075.1 Acraspis erinacei | reverse complement strand
TCATGGCGTCATGGACACACATCTTCAAGGATATCAATGATAAGAATAGAAAATAAGTTCGAACCTCGAGAAGGAGACCTAACTCTTAACGAGAAGTTTTCGTTAGTCAATTTCATCCATTAGGATGGGAATGCTATACCTCAGGCCCCGATGACATGTTCGGCTTGTGCTTGACTGTAGATATAATTTTGAAATTTGCAGAGAATTGTTCTGTAAGTTAGGTCTTGTCAAGGAGCAATCCAGCAGAGGAAACACGACGATCCAATATATCAACGACTACGAAATATTTAGTTAACAATAATTGAAGGTACACCGAATTATTGTAGGCCCCATCGAATTATATCAGACTACCTCTCTGCCGTCAGTCCGCAATTTAGACCATGCGCATTAGGATTAAAAGTAGCGGGCGCAGTCCATCGATAATCGGAGTAGATATCCCAAAGCGAGCCTCGGGCTCGCTCTCTTTTCGGACTAAATTATTCCTTAATTTGAAGTGCTCATCGTAGAGAAACACCTCTGAAATGTTACCCAGGAACAGAATTATATTCGCAGCACTCCCTTGGCTTTGAGGATGCTGATTTATTGTTGCAGAATACATCATTTCAGCAAATCAGTCGGTATCCCCTCCCTTCTTTCGTAACCATCCTTTATTCGAAAATAAGGTTTGTGTCATTGATACCCTATGTTGATTTCTCCTACACTCGCTACTTAACCCCAAATTTAGCAAATCCAAAAGATAATTACGTTTCCCCGAATCTATACCGTTACCCCTGAATAGAGAATCCGCCGTGAGATCCCTCTGTTGAATTTAAACATAGCGTTACCGTTTTGCCTCGAAAATGTAGCGTTACCCTTTTTGTCAAGATTATAGCGCTATCCCCCCCCCTTTATGTCCGAAAAAGACTGGAGTACCAAGCAACAAGATCATTTATTAAGTGACTGATAAATCTAGAAATTTATAGGTTAGAGTGCTTAGAAAGTAATCGTTTGTCAGAAATAATGCCGAATGCTGCTAAAAGAAAATTAATATAAATGTAGTAGCGTTAAAAATTATAACATTTAATTCTATTTTTTCAACATTTGTTCCAATTTCTAACAAAATACATGAATGTTTAACTCACAGTGTGGTATTGGTACATGTTGATTAGGCTGGCTGGAAGGTTCTGCAGGAGTCGGAAGCATAAAGGTATAGTGTCGAGAATCCCCTCCATGTGCATATTGTAGAGAACCCATATCATATGATAGTGCTCTTGATGATTCTGTAAAAAGACTGCTGATGTATACAAAAATCACTATATCTGATCGAGACGATTTGAAGGTTGATCGACGATCTACATTTGCCAGGTAGTAAAAAAATCATTATTACATTCTTCGAGAATCCTTCCAATACTTTGTCCCCTAACGTTTTACCGTAGACATTGTGCAGGAATTGCATGCCAAATGCCTTAATTTTACTCTGATCCTTTTATTGTTATGTCCATGTATCGCGGCCGTATGGCATAGTAGGCAGTTGGGTTTCATGGTGTATCCTTCCTATTCCAATTCGCTCTTATTAAATCTAATATACACCAGTCGAGCATACGTGCAAATAGGTTGCATAAGCTCCTTTTGTATAAAATCCGAGAGGCAATCCATTCCAATTTTAATGTATTCCAATCCACTCTCAGCCAATCGATTACAATTCATTTGAATCGACTCCAATCCAATTTATCTGGATTCAATTCAATCCAATCGAATACAATCCATTACATTCCAGCTCACTGGAATCACATCCAAATATTACAAATCCACTTCAATGCATTTAAATCCGATACAATCCAATTCAATCAAATACGTTCAAATACTACACCTGACACCTGCATTCAGGGCTCTTCAAGAGTGGACCTTTTATTTCCGTAGCTACTCGTGGGAACAAAATAGATGACGTAAATAGAAAACCAAATGATGGAGAAAAGATAGAGGAAAAACCTTTCCGCCCAATCTGTCTCTCCAGTGTGTACAACTTAGGTGGCGACTGTGCCCTCAGCTCTCTGGGAAGCTAAGGGATTGACGTTTTCTCAAAATGAAGTTTTGCAAACAGAAGCGATCAATGAGTAACTCAAAAAGAAAAAGTGCATCCACGGTTTCCTAAAAAAATACAGAAGGAGAAGGCTCAAAAGGCCAGTAGAGCTCCTGAGAAGCTGAAAAATCGGCTAATACATCGCTGATAAACGGCACAAAGGCCCAAAAGAGTGGAAGTGGATCAGAGGGCACCCTGCAGGAGGGGGGGGGGGCGTTAGAGCCACTCGGAGGGTTGAAACAGCTGATCATAGTGGTGATGGATACGAACTAACCGGAATCGCTTTTCACTACGGAGCTTTTTAAACTCTTCAAAGAGGCCACCTGAAGCGCGCTCTAAAACGTATCCTCAGATGAATGGGTGAAAATCCAGACCTTCTTCTTTAAGGGAGGGGTAATATTGCAGCTGACCAAGCGACTGCTGCTTAGCTATATAAGGCTGTGGTCGAGTCAAGGCCTTGGGAAGTTTGCAGCCTTTAAGATGGGTGTAGTTGAGTGCTGTTGAATCGTCAATCACAATAGGCCACAGAAAGATGACACCACGAGAGGAATCACGCACCTCCTAGTTGTTAAAATTCCTGATTCAGGCGAGGGATCTTGCTGCTACGGAGGACAGGAGGAGCCTGTCGGGACACATGCAGATCGAAAGCAGGCCTAAATGACTGCTCCGTGTTTAACCATTACCTTAATTAACATGCATAAAATCAAAGGCGCCTCTGCTGTTGTGCAGACGGCTTGGCTGCGTGGCACACAAATACCCCGCTAATCCAGGAACTTTGGTTAGTTCGAGATGCCATTCAGGATTTAGAGGGGGGGGGCTGGTTTTTTACATGGAACCTCAGCCAGCCAATCCAAGAGCTTGCATAATGGCGAAGGGAGTCGACGTTGTCCTGCTGCTAGAGCTGTTTTCGACAGACCTGATGGCGATAGTCACGGATGTTAAAGGAATATTAAGGGTTGGCTTACTTTACAAATGAAAGGGATACCGGCCCACCAGTGGAGCTACGAACACAGGTTAATTATTGAAAGTGTGAGGGGTCTTCCTCGTCTGCCGGGATGAGGTTCTAGTGAAATCTAGAGTCGCGACTCTAAAGCTCTGTAGGATAATCTAGAATAATGGCAGCATCTATTTTTTGCGTGAATTCACTGTTTGACACATTATCTTCGATAATTCTATTATTGTTTTAGGATCATTTAATTTTAATGTAGGTGAAAATTCTGAATTCAAATTCAATTTCAGCAGGACCCTTCACACTATTTTTTCAGTTAGATCATTTTATAAAAAAAAAAAAAAATTTTGTAAGCTTCTTTTTGAGTTTAGGATAACTAACGCTTATATAAGCCAATTCCTACCTCAGATTCGGTTCCAGCACGCCAAGATACTATAGACGACAGTAGTGTGGTTAGCGGATTTTTGTATGGTACTGTGAAAGCGAAAATTATCCTTTTTTCGGTTTGTGTATATTTCACAGCAAAAAAATATATTCTGTCAATTTTCTAATCTAGTGCGAATTTTGATACTTTTAGTAATTTTCTGGTCCCCTGTGCCCTGGTTTCTCGAATTCGAAACCCAAAATGGTTCCGGTGGCACTAATAAGTTTTTAGCTTCTCTGTCTCTTCATCACGGCCGTGGCTCGGAAGCCGGCCTGGAAATTAAATATGTTAAATGATAAAAGTATCTCGACAGTAGAGCTGATACCAGTGGGAAAGTCGAGAAAGCAAACATGGAGAATGCCCAGGGACAAAATGTACATTCGCCCCTAACTCTTCGACAAAAAGTATCGAGTTAGCCTATCGATAAGAAAATAGTAGGCTTAAGGTGAAGCGTACCTGCCCAGTGATGGAGATAACTGGTTTACAGATGGCTCTAGTAACGAAAGCAATGCAGGAGCCGGTGTATATCGACGAAGGAATGGAATGGACTTCACAATCCCGATGGGGTTCTACGCCAAAGTTCTACAATCTCAGATTATGGCCATGCTCATGTGCGCCTAAAAGGCAAAGGAGTATGGAAGCAAAAGAAACATCCCCAACTGGTCAGATATCAGGGCTCCTGTAATGTCCATAATTGGAAAAAATACCACGACGCTACTAGAATAGGAATGCTTTGGGATACTGAAGAAGCTCGGGACAGAAAAGTAAGGAATATAAGGTAACGGGATATCGAACCGGCTAGCGAAACTAGCAGCAAAATAAACTTTCACTGAACCCAAGCCAGTTGTAGGCATTTCAAGTAGGTCAGTCACTTAAGAAATTAACATCGACGGAAAATGAAATAGTTGGAGTTTCATTTGAAAATTAATTTTTAAATAGAGAAAAGAATTTCTTGTCAAAATTAGTTTAAATTTTGGACAAAATATATGAATTTTGAACTTACGGTGCTGGCTTGGTAGACGTTTCTCATTCTGGTTAGCATGTGGTGCAGGAGACGGGGGAAAATGCGTTGCTTGCCCAAAATCACCGCCATATTTAGATTGCAGAGAATCCCAATTATGTATTTGGTCTGCTATATCATCTGCAGTCATAATCCTACTATTTTTAGGAGCAGGTGGTATCGCGTCGCTGCCTGGCCTTTTTGATGATTCTGTTAAAAGAGTGCTGATATAGAAAAAAATCACTATATCTGATCCAAATTATTTGGATGCTGATCTGATGGATAGATTCAAATCTAATGTTGCATTTTTTATATCGCGTTGCTTCTGAAGCGAAAGTTTCACGCTGCTTTCACGCTGCTTCTGAAGCGAAAGTTTCGCTCTCCCCAACAGTTCTACATGTGTGTAGCTAACTTTACGCCCGTCGGTGTAAAGCCGGATATTCTCATGAGAGAAAGTATTAGATTTGCCGTTGGTATACTATTTGAGGGATCGAGCATAAACATAAATCGTAATAAACTCATGAATATATTTGTTAAAAATTTCACTTTTTTATAATTCATCTTTTGAGTTAAGAATTTTTGATTTTTCATTAATTCGTATCTAAAGGTATTAAATTAATATTTATGTATAAAAATCAAACGTTTTGATAAAAATTCTTGAATTCTATTAATAATTCATCTTTTTTTTTAAAATTCAACTCTTTGGTTAAGTTTCTTTTAAGTTTCTTGAATTTGATTAATAATGCTTCTTTGGTAGAAAATTAATCTTTTTATTTCAAAGTTTCAACTTTTTTAGTTGAAAATTCGAATTTTTGGTTCATAATTCTAAATTTTTTTAAAAACTCGTCTTTGTTAGTAGTCAATTCATCTTTTTGTTTGAGAAATAGGATTAATATTGAACAACAAAAACTTAAATTTTTAACAACTTAGTTGAAATTGTACTAAAATAGATGAATTTGATAATAGATAATTGAACTTTTAACCAAACAGATGATTTTTCAACTAAGAACATTAATTTTCTCTAAAAAAGACAATGTTTCAAAGAAATAATTGAATTTTTAACGCAAAAATATCACTTTTTAAATCAAATGTTCAGTTTTCCACCAACAGAGGGATCGTTAAATTTTCAATTAAAGCATTTAATTTTTAAGACAAAAATATGTGAATTTTCGAACAAATGGTTGAATTTTCAACTAAAAAGATCAATTTTTAACTTCAAGTATCAATGCTCCACCAAAAATGGTAAAACCAAATTTATCTTACATAAATTAATTTTTAACCGGAAAGGAATTTTTATCAAAATAATTGAATCCTTAAAGAAAAACATGAATTTGCAACTAAGAAGTATAATATTTTGTCGTAAGTTCAGCTATTTGGTTAAAAAATTATATTTTTTGTTGCTGAAAGTTAATTATTTTTATTTTAAAACATAGCTATCATGACAATTCGGAACTCTACAATTGTAACCGCTTAAGATTACCGAAATTATTCAATTATTGATGTATACCTTTTAAATAGTATAATATTTATCTTTTTTTACTCTAAAATCAATTTGTAACTTTTTAATTTCAAATATTCCTTTCAATTATTATTCATTTGTGAAATGTTCCAATCAAATACTTTTCAATTTTAGAGTATTTATTTGTTTAAATCTTCAATTAAAGATAGAAGAATCTTAAGATATTACATTGAAAATAAATATTTGAAAAAATAATACAAAGTTAGATTGCTATAATGTGATTCCAATTTTTGAAATCGTACAATTTTAAGCTTTTCAATTCGAAATTGCGTTTAAAAATACGTTAATTATGAAATTTTGAAATATGTAAAAGTGGAATTCTCCTGAAATTTCGAATATTGACAAACATTTAAGACAAAAACTTTAATTTCAAGACTTCAAAGATTACAGTTTTTTAGAAGTCCGATTTAAAACTATATAATTTTCTATTAATATTAAAAAAAATTTTAAGGCGATAAATACACTATTAATAAGTTTCATATCATGAAGTATCAAGTTGTATTAAAAACTACTGGATAGATTTTTATACTAAAGAATGTCACTTACATAAAAAAGTCACTGCCATTTTCACTGTTCAAAATTGCAGAACTCTTCAAATCGAAGTAATTAACTTTCAACCAAAAGAATATGACTTTTTAACAGAATAGCTGAACCTTCAGCAAAATAATTACATTTTTGACCAAAAGAGATGAATAATTCGGAACCTAAAATAGAATAGTCCACTTTTTAGAATAAAACCTTTCAACCATCGAAGATGAATTTTCAATAAAAAATATGAGTCTTCTAACTCAAGATTAATTATTATTCATCTAAAAAGGCGATTTTTCTATCTAAAAAGACAAACTTTCAGGAAAACAGTTGAATCTTCGATCCAAAAAAATGAATTTTATGAAAAAAGTTGAATTTTCGACAATATGAATAAATTTTCAACAATATAATAGTTAACGTTTCACATGAAGAGGATTTATTTCAAACACAAAGGTATGACTCTTGAGCAAAATAGTAAAATTTTCATCAAAATGATTACGTTTTTTAACCGAACAGATAATTTTAATAACAAGATATAATATCAAGCCTTTATAATTAAAATAATTAACTTTGAATAATAAAATATCACTTTTTACCAAAAAAATGGGAGTTTCGACCAAAACGATAACTTTTTAATAAAATCTGAACAAATTATTAATGGCTTGGACCTATTTATTAAATTTTTATTTGTACTTGGGTTACCTTGCTGATTCTCACGTTGACTGCTCTGATCAAACTTTGATAAGAAGTCGATTTCTTTGGGCGACGATGATTGGCCTGACGCTCTTTCTATGAAAAGACAAAACAGAGTTATGAATTTCAAATGTTCCATATGTATTAAAAATAGTCAAATTCGTAGTTGAATTATTCCATTGTATTTCGTATAAGTCAGTTACAGCGGTTTAGTTTCTCTATTTGAAGAAATTTTTTAAGATTTTATAAATATAATTTTGATAAGTCTTGAGAAAATTCAAAAAATTTCTAGAAATTTCAGATATATGCATTTCTCAACGAGAAATGCAATAGTTCATATTTCAGTTTTCAATAATATTTTGTTTTTAAATAAAAAGCAGTTTAATTCACCGAAGGTTTTTTGACACATTTTTTCCTGCAGTTCGCCCTTGAATTGTAAAATTTAATCTTAACCTGAAAATTTCAAAAAGTTGCTATCGCATTTTATATCACCAATGGAATTTTATAACAAATACCTTGCTTCATGGGACTATTAATTAGTTTTAATGTTTATATTGAATGCAAATAATAAGTTAAATATTAACTGGCTACTAAAAATACACCAATGCTATACTAACTTTACTCAATAGAAGAAAAGTACCATAAAACTCCTTGTAATTCACCTGCACCACAGAACAGCTGCAGAAAATGTATAAGCTTCCTATGTTTTATTTGCTTTTAAATAATGTATGGTTTAAGAACTGTGGGATTTAATAAATTCTGTACAGTGATTAACAGCAACTGCTCTGACATTTTCACTCAGATCTTCAACTTTTAGAGCATACAGATAAAAATATTCAATTTTTTTAGTTTCACGGATGTATCGGGTCTTCATATATCCCGAAAATTTTGCCAAATACTCAATCGGCATTTAGAAAAAGTACAATTTAAAAAAAAATCCAGCAACACATACATTCTATATGTGTACGGGATATTTTATTATCACCTGGATTGTCAGATATTCCAGACTCATTGATGCAGTAACTGCCTGTGCGTATTACACGTTTCCCCGCAATCGCAGGACACTGCCAGAGGATATGAGTAGAAGTCTCATTACCCTTTCCGCAAAGCATACAGAGGGGATTTTCTTCAATTCCTATTTTATGTCTGTAATACCGCAGGTTTCCATGTCCTAGAAATATTTCTGTTAGGACCTTGAGTTCCTACCGCCCGAGCATGAGTAATTCTTCCGCTCAGTGAGCGTTTAGCTTTTGGCTTAAGAGCGTTTTGGCCTGTCTGAAGCTAGAGCCTAATCCCACTCATTCTGATGTTCCTCGGTCAGCCAATTGTGAATATCTGCAGTGACTAACCTACTGGAAAGGCCTAAAACTGGCTGGAGTCCAGTGAAATTTTTGTGCTGCTAGCTTTGCTAGCCTGTCCGATATCTTAATGACTTTGATACCACTGTATCTAGGGATCCAGAGCAGAGTGACTTAGTTTTCTGTCGCTAGTTTATTTGGTGCCTCAAAGAACTCCTATACTAGTAGCGACGTGTTCGTTGTTCAATTTAGGACCTTTATAGAAGTTCTGCTGTCTGAGAAGATACGGATGTTTCTTTGACTGTCGTACTCCACGACCTTATAGACGCACTGAAGCATGGCCATAATCTCAGATTCTAGAAATGTGGCGTATGATCCCATCGCAATTGTGAGGCCCATTCCATTCAGTGTCGGTCTCTTCACGATATCGATTGGTATACGCACTAATGTCGAGGTAATACAATCATCTACCAAATTCAATCTCCAGGCTGCCTTCGTACGCAACAGCCTTTATTGTGAGATGGAGTGGCTCCAAAGCTATTCGTGCCTCCAGAGCCATCGTGGGTATTGACTTTGAGGTGCCAGTGATGCCTTGCTCGTCCTTTGATTTTCAGTTATTATCCTGAAAGTTTTAATATACTCGTGGTTCTCCACTCGTACCTTCTATTGAATCCAACTGCATCCGTCTTGCTCGGCTTGACTGATAGCCTAGTCTTCTTACACCATGAATCTACTATTCTTAGTGCCTGCTGCCTTACCCCGAAGAGCGCATCCAGATGCTGGCCGCGCACAATGACCAGTATATCGTCCGCATAGCCTATGATGTGGTGACCCTGACCAATCTACGACTGCAATAAGCACACCGTGTTCGATCATGGCCGCCCTATGAACTCCTCCGAGGTGTACTTAAAGGCTCCTTCGATGTCAATGAAGATTCAAATCAGGAAGCCTTTTTGCTTCAGTTGTCCTTCGATTAGGTTAACTGTTGCGCTTAAGGCCATCTCGGTCGACTGATGAAATTTTTAATCATGTTGTTGCGTATGAAGTGGCCTACTTGACAAGACCTTATGTCAGATTTATCCGTCCACGACTCTTTACACTGTTTTTATTAGGAAAGATGTGAGGACAATGGGTCGGAAATCGTTGGGTGAAGTATAACCGATCCTGCCTGCCTTCGGAATAAAGACTGATCTCGCACTCCTCCATGCCGTCGGAACATAACCCAACGTCAGACTAGCCCTAAAAAGTCTTACAATGGGCCCAGTGATGGCCGCACCAGCCTTCTGTAAGAAGAGTGGATAGATGCCATCCGGACCAGGAGACTTTTAAGGATTTAAGGACTTCAGGGCCCACCTGACCCTGGCTGGAGTAACAATCTCGTTGGCAAGTCGCCGTTTCAGGACCAGTTGGGTCGCAGGCATCTTTTATTGCCTTGAAGGTGTCAACCCCACTTTCCCTGACTTAGGAGAGCCCGGAAAATGTGTCTTGATCTGGTAGGCCAAGGTATCTCCGCCGGACACAATGTAACCCCGCCGGGCAATTTCAGAGCGCGAGAATAGCATCCGGATTTCGAGAAAGTAGCTTATCTAGTCTAGTCGCCTCTGCTTCTATCTCGCCGTCAGTGCAAAAGTGGACCCAGCTTTCATGCGCTGCCTTACTTATTGTAACTCATTTATGTATGTATGTATGTATGTTATCACTCATGTACTTTACATGGATGATCTTAAGATCTATGCTAAAAATAAAGAGCAACTACATGCGGCTCTAGGGATTGTCGAACGATACACGAAGGAAATAGGAATGGAATTTGGGTTAGAAAAATGCGCCAAGGTA
>JAWWLR010036322.1:0-10303 GCA_035041075.1 Acraspis erinacei | reverse complement strand
CGAACTTGACCTTTAGTTTAGGACACTAAAAGAGTATACCAAAGGCCAAGCCAATCTGTCAATTTTTTCGAAAGTTATCGTGCTACAAACTAAAAAACCACAGACACACACACAGATAGACAGACAGACACATTCGTAAAATCCTGTTTTTCGGATTCAGGCGGTCACAAAACGTGGACATTTGACAAAAACGGGGGTAAGGGATCAAATTTTACACAAATCTAATACCTTTTCTGATGAGAATGTAAATTTTTTTTGAAACTTCAATTGTATTCATAAAAATTTGTCCTCGTCGGTTCAAACTTAACTTTTTTGTTGGAAATTCAACGATTTTGTTAGACATCTTCTTTGGTACAAAATTGAACTGTATTTATAAAAATACGTGCTTTTGGATAAAAGAAATAATCTTTTTTCGTTAAAAATAAATTTCTTTTTGTTGACGATTTTTTGTTGACGATTTGGCTAAAAATTCTAACTATTTTTTTATATCTTTCTTTTTCGTAGAAAATCAAAGTATTTTCTTCAAGATTAACTTTTTTGTTGAAAATTCAACGATTTTTTATTAATTCATCAATATTAATCAAAATAAGTGACAAAAATATTTACTTGGAATAATCGATATCTTTGCTCATTCTATGATACATAGGTCTCTTTTAATTTCTATCTTGCTGGTCTGTATCCTATATTTGGTGCTATTATCACATATCAAACAGTGTTCTAAGTTAGTATTAGCTAACCCTCGAATTAGAAACTCTCAAGAAAACATTTATTTTGCAAGTTCGTCGAAAATTTTCATCTACTAAAGTTATTTTCTCGTGTACTATCTTAACAGATTATCTAATCGGTTTCGATATTGCAACTATCTAATCAATTCGCCTATACCTAACTACTTGGTTTAAAATTTACTTTCTTCGTCACGAAATTATATTTTTGTTTTGAAAATTCAACAATTTACTAGAAATTAATCTATTTGATTCGAAATAAACTTTTTGTTAATAATTCATCGATTTTGATAGTCATCTTGTTTCGTGGAAAAATCAAGTGTTTAAAAAAAATCATCCTTTCGGATTAAAAATTCATCTTTCTTGGTGAAAAATAACTTTTTTGTCGAAAGTTTAATTGTTTTGTTGGAAATTCAACAATTTTTTTAAAGAATCATTCTTTTTGGCTTAAATTTAAGTATTTGTTTTAAAATTAACTGTTATCTTGAAAATTCATAGTGTTTACTGAAAATTAATATTTTTGTTGAAAATTCATAATTTCGTGCTTAAAATTCAGCTGTTTGATACAAAATTCGCGTTTTTACTTGAAAATTCAACAATTTGGTAGAAAATTACACGATTTGGTTAAAAATAAACTTTTTTAGTTCAAGATTTAATTATTACATTATTATTAAAACTAAATTTTTTGTTGAAAATTCATATTTTCGTGTCGACAATTCAGCATTTTTTAGAAAGTTCATATTTTTGGCTGGAAAATTCAACAATTTAGTAAAAGGTTAAACTATTTGGTTCAAAATTAACATTTTTGTTGAAAATTCAACAATTTTGTTAAAGAATCATTCTTCTTGGCTTAAATTTAAGCATTTCTTTTAAAATTACCTTTTATCTTGAAAATTCATATTCTCTAATGAAAATTAATATTTTTGTTGAAAATTTATAATTTTGTCTTAAAAATTCAGCTGTTTTGTACAAAATTCACCCCTTTGACTTGAAAATTCAACAATTTGGTAGAAAATTACACGATTTGGTTAAAAATAAACTTTTTTGGTTCAAGATTTAATTATTACATTATTATTAAAACTAAATTTTTAGTTGAAAATTCATATTTTCGGGTCGACAATTAAGCATTTTTTTTAATTCATATTTTTGGCTGGAAAATTTAACAATTTAGTAAAAGGTTGAACTATTTGGTTAAAAATTAACATTTTTGTTGAAAATTCAGCTGTTTTGTAAAAAATTCGCCTTTTTCGCTTAAAAATTCATCAATTTGGTAGAAAATTAAACTATTTGATTCAAAATAAACTTTTTTGTTAAAAATTCGTCGATTTCGATCAAGTTATCTTTTTGGTGGAAAATTCAACTATTTTGAAAAAGATTCATCTTTTCGGATTAAACATTCATCTTTCTTGGAGAAAAATGAACTTTTGTTGTTGAAGGTTTAGTTATTTTGTTGAAAATTCAACAATTCTATCAGAAAATATATTTTGTTGCTGAAAATTTAAGTATTTGTAAACAAATTAACTTTTTTGTTGGAAATTCTCATTCTTTATTGAAAATTCATTTTTTTTAGAAAATTCTTCTTTTTGACTTGAAAATCCAATAATTTGGGTCAAAATTAAGTTTCTTGTTGAAACTTCAATGATTTTAATAAATTCATCTTTTTTAGTCGAAAATTCAACCGTTTTCATGAAAATTCGTGCTTTAGGATTAAAAATTAATCGTTCTTGGTTAAAATTAAACTGTTTTTGGTTGAAGATTTATTTATTTTGGTCGTCATCCACTTTACTTTCTTCTGTCAGTCTGTTGGGGGTAAAATAATTTAACTTGAAAATTTAATTATTTTGATAAAGTGATCTTTTTTTGTGGAATATTCAACAGTTTTCATAAAAATTCATCGTTTTGGATTAAAAATTTATCTTTCTTGGTGAAAAATAAAGTTTTTTGTACCAAGATTTAGTTTTATGTTGATATTATAATAATTTTATTTAAATCATTCTTTTTGATTCACAATATTAATCTTTTGGTATAAAATTAACTTTTTGATAAAAATTCATGTTTTGTTAATCATTCATATTTTCAGGTTGAAAATGCAGCTGTTTGATAAGAAATTCGTCTTTTTAGTTTGAGAATTCAACAATTTGGTGGAAAATTAAACCATTTTATTCAAAATTAACTGTTTTGTTAAAAATTCAAAGATTTTGTTTTCCAAATTATTGTTTTGGTAGGAAATTAAAATATTTGGTTTAAAATTAACTTTTTTCGTTAAAATTCATCATTTTTGTTCATAATTCATATTTTTGGGTTAAAAATTTCGCTTTTTTTGTATTAAATTGATCTTTTTGGTTTGAAAACTCAACAATTCGGTCCAGAAATAAACTATTTGATTCGAAATTCCGCTATTTTTATTAAAATTAGCCCTTTTATTTTTAATTATTTATTTATTAATTATTTAATTATTTATTTAATTATTTTATTTTTATTATTATTATTATTATTATTAAAACTAACTTTTTTGATGAAAATTCATATTCTTGGGTCGAAAATTCAGCTGCTTTGTTGAAAATTCAACAATCTGTTAGAAGGTTAAACTATTTGGTTCAACTTTAACTTTTTTGTTGAAAATTCATAATTTCAGCTGGAAAATTCAGTTGTAGTTTAGAAAATTTGTTTTTTGGGGTTGAAAATCAATATTTTGGTAGACCATTTAATTGTTTAGTTGAAAATTAAATATTTCTGGAATATTCAAAGGTTTTGATCAAAAGTGATCCTTTTTGGATGAAAATTAAACTACTTGGTTCAAAATTAGCTTTTCGTTGAAAATGGATATGTTTTGTGAAACATTCATATTTTTGGTTGAAATTTCATATTTTTGGGTGGAAAGTTCCGCTGTTTTGTAGAAAATTCCTCTTTTTGGTTTGAAAATTTAATAATTCGGTAGAGAATTAAACTATTTAGTTCAAAATTTACTTTCTTGTTGAAAATTCAGCTGTTTTTTAGAAAATTCCTTTTTGCGCTTGAACATTCAACAGTTTGGTAGAGAATTTACATATTTGATTAAAAAATGAACTTTTTTGAAAATTAAAAGATTTTGATGAAGCCATTTTTCTTGGTTGAAAATTTAGCTTTTTCATAAAAAAACTCGTCCCTTTTGATTAAAAATTCAACTTTCTTGAAAATGTTATAAAAAATAAAATTTATTATTAAATAAATGTTATTGAAAATAAAATTAGTTGAAAATTAAACTATTTGATTTATGATTAATTTCTTTGTTGAAGTTTCATATTTTCTGGTTAAAAATCAAGCTTTTTTGTCGAATATTAGTCTTTTTGGTTTGAAATTTTAATAATTTGGTAGAAAATTAAACTATTTTGTTAAAGAATTGTCTTTTTGATTGAAAATTCAACAGTTTGGTAGAAAATTCAACTCTTTTTCATTAAAATTCTTCCTTTTGTATTAAAAATTGATTTTTATTGGTTAAAAATAAACTTTTTTCGGTTTAAAATTCTTTTTTTTTTGTTTTGTTAAAAATTCTTCCCTTTTAGGAGAAAATCTTTTTTGCTTGAAAATTCGACTATTTTGTTGAAAATTCTATATATTTCAACTTGGAATCTGAGGAATTTAAACTGTTTTATATAGAATTCAATAAGTTATCTACTACGATCTTTAAAATAGTGGAGAAGGAGAGACGTTTCAAAAATAGCCCAAAATTATTATAAGAAAAAAAAAATTATTATTATTATTATTATTATTATTATTATACCATTAAGCGATTTCTATTTATAATATATATTATTGAGCCATTTATATATTTTTTACATTGTTTATTTTGTTCAAAATTCAAACAATTTTGTTTAAAAAATCATTATTTTTGGTTTATAATTAATTTCTTTTTTGAATTTTTTTGTTTTTGTTGAAAATTCAGTTGTTTTGCAGAAAATTAAACTATTTGGTTCAAAATGAACTTTATTGTTGAAAATTCAATAATTTTTAAAAATGCTTCTTTTTTGTGGAAAATTCAACCATTTTCATGAAAATTCGTCCTTTTGGACTAAAAATTATTTTTTTTGTTAAAAACAAATTTTCTTAAATGAAGATTTAGTTATTTTTTCGAACGCTCAATAATTGTGTTAAAAAATCATTCTTGCTAGTAGAAAATTTAACTGTTTGGTTCAAAATTAATTTTGTTGTATAAAATGCAACGATTTTCATCAAGTCGTATTTTTAGTGGAAAATTGAACTGTTGTAAAAAAATCATCTTTTCGCATTAAAAATTTATTTTTCTTGGTGAAAAATAAATTTTTTCGGCTGAACGTTTCATTATTTCGCTTGAAAATTCAACAGTTCGATAGAAAATTTAACTTTTTGATTCAAAATGAATTTTTTTGTTGAAATTTTAACGATTTTGATGAAGCCATCATTCTTGGTTGAAAATGTAACTGTTTTCACACAAAAAATCCTCCCTTTTGATTAAAAATTCATCTTTCTTGGTTAAAAATCAACTTTTTCTGCTTCAATATTTGGTGATTTGTTGAAAATTCATCAATATTTATTAAAAAATCATTCTTTTTGGTTGAAAATTAAACTACTTGGTTAATAATTAATTTCTTTGTTGAAAATTCATATTCTCGACTTGGAAATCGAGCTTTTTTGTCGAAATTTCGTCTTCATGGTTTGAAAATTTAATAATTTGTTAGAAAATTAAACTATTTTGTTCAAAGTTTACGTTTATGTTGAAAATTTGTCATTTTCGCTCGAAAATTCATATAATTCATATCTTCAACATTCATATTTTTGTGTTGAAAATTCATCTGTTTTGTCGAAAATTCGTCTTCTTGGTTTGAAGATTGAATAATTTGGTAGAAAATTAAACTATTTCGTTCAAAATTAACTTTTTTGTTGAAAATTCATCTGTTTTGTAGAAAGGTAACAAAAAATGATAATTTTTATTAAAAATAAACTTTATCTGCTTGATGATTTAGTTATTTTGTTTAAAATTCAACAATTTTTGTTTAAGATATCGTTCTTTTTTGTTGAAAATTAAACTATTTGGTTTATAATTAATTTATTTGTTGAAAATTCATATTTTTGGATTGGAAATCCAGTTTTCTTTGTCGAAAAATCGTCTTCTTGATTTGTAAATGTAATAATTTGTTAGAAAATTAAACTATTTTTTTCAAAATTTGCGTTTTTATGGAAAATTTGTCTTTTTCGCTCGAAAATTCATATAATTCATATCTTGAAAATTGATATTTTTGTGTTAAAAGTTCAGCTATTTGGTCGAAACTTCACCTTCTTGGTTTAAAAATTGAATAATTTATTGGAAAAATAAACTATTTAGTTTAAAAATAACTTTTTTGATGAAGATGCATGTGTTTCGTAGAAAATTCGTCTTTTTCGCTTGAAAATTTAACAGTTTGGTAAAAAATTTAATTATTTGCTTCAAAATGAACTTTTTCTTGGTTGAAAATTAAACGATTTTCATAGTCATATTTCTGGGTTGAAAAATTAAATGTTTTCATAAAAAACCATTCCTTTCGATTAAAAATTTTTCTTTTTTGGTCAAAAATAAACTTTTTCTGCTTGAAGGTTTAGTTATTTTGTTTAAAATTCAACAATTTTGATTAAAAAATCGTTCTTTTTGCTTGAAAATTAAACTACTTGGTTTATAATTAATTTCTTTGTGGAAAATTCATTTTTTCGGGTTGGAAATCCAGCTTTTTTGTCGAAAATTCGTCTTCTTGATGTGAAAATTTAATAATTTGTTAGAAAATTAAACTATTTTGTTCAAAATTTACGTTTTTGTTGTACATTTATAATTTTCGCTCGAAAATTCATATAATTCATATCTTGAACATTCATATTTTTGTGTTGAAAATTCATCTGTTTTGTCGAAACTTCGTCTTTCTCGCTTGAAAATTCAAAAGTTTGATAGAAAATTTAACTGTTTGATTCAAAATGAACTTTTTTTGTTGAAAATTAAAAGATTTTGATGGTCATTTTTCTTGGTTGCAATTTAATAATTTGTTAGAAAATTAAACTATTTTGTTCAAAATTTATGTTTTTCTGACAATTTGTCTTTTTCGCTCAAAAATTCATATAATTCATATCCTCAAAGTTGATATTTTTGTGTTGAAAATTCAACGGTTTGGTCGAAACTTCATCTTCGTGGTTTTAAAATTGAATAATTTGGTAGAAAATTAAACTATTTGGTTCATAATTAACTTTTTTGTTCAAAATACATCTGTTTCATAAAAAATTTGTCTTCTTCGCTTGAATATTCAACAGTTTGGTGGAAAATTTAACTGTTTGATTCGGAATGAATGTTTTTTTTAAATTAAACGATTTTGATAAAGTCATCTTTCTTGGTTGAAAATGTAACTGTTTTCACACAAAAAATCCTCCCTTTTGATTAAAAATTCATCTTTCTTGGTAAAAAATAAACTTTTTCTGCTTGAATATTTAGAGATTTTGTTGAAAATTCAACCATTTTTTAAGAAACCTTTTTTTTTGGTTGAAAATTAAAGTACTTGGTTTAAAATTAATTTCTTTGTTGAAAATTCATATTTGCGGATTGGAAATCCAGCTTTCTTTGTCGAAAATTCATCTTCTTGGTTTGAAAATTTAATAATTTGTTAGAAAATTAAAATAGTTTTTTCAAAATTTACGTTATTGTGGAAAATTTGCCTTTTTCGCTCGAAAATTCATATAACTCATATCTTGAAAATTGATATTTTTGTGTTAAAAATTCAGCTATTTGGTCGAAACTTCGTCTTCTTGGTTTAAAAATTGAATCATTTGGTAGAAAAATAAACTATTTAGTTTAAAAATAAGTTTTTGATTGAAAATGCATGTGTTTTGTAGAAAATTCGTCTTTTTCGCTTGAAAATTTAACAGTTTGGTAAAAAAATTATTTATTTGCTTCAAAATGAACTGTCGATTAAAAATTTTTCTTTCTTGGTCAAAAATAATCTTTTTTCTGCTTGAAGATTTAGTTATTTTGTTCAAAATTCAACAATTTTGATTAAAAAATCGTTCATTTTGCTTGAAAATTAAACTGCTTGGACTATAATTAATTTTCTGTTGAAAATTTACATTTTGCGGTTGGAAATCCATCTTTATTGTTGAAAATTCGTCTTCTTGGTTTCAAATTTTAATAATTTGTTAGAAAATTAAACTATTTTTTTTTAAAAACTTAAGTTTTTTGAAAATTTGTCTTTTTTGCTCGAAAATTCATATAATTCATATCTTGAAAATTCATATTTTTTGTTGAAAATTAAATGATTTTGATAAAGTCATTTTTCTTGGTTGATAATTTAGTAATTTGTTAGAAAATTAAACTGTTTTGTTCAAAATTTACGTTTTTGTTGAAAATTTGTCTTTTTTGCTCAAAAATTCATATAATTCATATCTTGAAAATCATATTTTTGTGTTGAAAATTCAGCTGTTTTTTTCAAAAATTCATCTTCTTGGTTTGAAAATTGAATAATTTAGTAGAAAATTAAACTATTTAGTTCAAAATTAACTTTTTTGGTGGAAAATTAAATGATTTTGATAAAGTGATCTTTCTTGTTTGCAAATGTAAATGTTTCCATAAAAAATCGTCCCTTATTATTAAAAATTCTTCTTTCTTGGTTAAAAATACACTTTTTCTGTTTGAAGATTTAGTGATTTTTTTGAAAATTCAACAATTTTTAATAAAGAATTATTCTTTTTGGTTCAAAATTCAACTATATGATTTATAATTAATTTCTTTGTTAAAAATTCATATATTCGGAAAGGAAATCCAGCTTTTTTGTCGAAATTTTCTCTTCTTGGTTTGAGAATGTAATAATTTGTTAGAAAATTAAACTATTTTGTTGAAAATTTACGTTGCTGTTGAAAATTTGTCTTTTTCGCTCGAAAATTAATATCTCATATCTTAAAAATTGATATTTTTGTGTTGAAAGTTCAGCTGTTTTGTCGAACATTCGTCTTCTGGGTTCGAAAATTGAATAATTTGGTAGAAAATTAAACTATTTGCTTCAAAATTAACTTTTTTGTTGAAAATTCACCTGTTTTGTATAAAAATCGTCTTTTTGACTTGAAAATTCAACAGTATGGTAGAAAATTTATCTCTCTGATACAAATCGAAGATTGTTTTGAAAATTGATCGATTTTAACTAAGCCATCTTTCTTGGTTCAAAATTTAACTGTTTTCATATAAAAAACGTCCCTTTTGATTAAAAATTCATCTTTCTTGAAAATTTTCTTAAAAATAAAATAAAATATATTGTTACATAAATGTTATTTAAAATAAAATAAGTTAAAACTTAAAATATTTGGTTTATATGTATTTAATTTGTTTGTTTAAAATTCATATTTTCGGGTTAAAAATCAAGCTTTTTTGTCGAAATCTCGTTTTTTTGGTTTAAAAATTTAATAAATTGGTAGAAAATTTAAATATTTGATTTAAAATGAACTTTTTTAGGTTGAACATTAAAGGATTTTGATAAAGTCATCTTTCTTGGTTGAACATTTAAATGTTTTCATAAAAAATCGTCCCTCTGGATTAAAAATTCTTCTTTCTTGGTTTATAATTAATTTCTTTGTTGAAAATTCATATTTTCGGGTTAGCAATCCAGCTTTTTTGTCGAAAATTCGTCTTTTTTACTAGACAATTCAAATTTTTTGTAAAGATTCGTCCCTTATAGTAGAAAATCTTTTTTGCTTGGAAATTCCACTATTTTGTTGATAATTCTATACATTTCAAGTTGGAGTCTTAGAAATTGAAACTGTTTTTTAGATTGAACTAGAATTCTCGCGCTGTTTAAGTAACACGTTCGTTCCGCAAGACTGCTCCGACCAAAATTGATTGTTTAATTCACTGCACGGCCCCTTTGGAGGTAATGGGAAATACAAAAATGATGTCGTTCCACTGTCATCAGAGGTCAGTCACTTGCATCTTTATTGTTAATTGCTGCATCCGGATGCATTCATTCTCTGTCACATTGGTGTAAGTCTCTTATCAGCACACTAGTCACGTGGCTATGTTTTGACAATAATAAGTTTCTCGCCCGAGCAGTCTGACACAAGATGTACCGATTTTAATAGAAGAAAATTGTTCTATTCGTCGCAACGCCTCTGCGATTAAGCTAATTTCTTAATCTGCAGCAACCTTGAAATATCAACTCACGCAATGACTTTAAACTGTATTTGCGACTGACATCGCGTTAGAGATCAGTAACATTGTCTGATTCTCTGCGGGAACAAACCAGTCCAAAAGGAAGCTTCAAAAAATATATTTTATGACGAGAATAATAAATTCAAATGCCATTTGGCAGTACATCTGTTCTGGACTCAAGTCCGTCCAGTGATGTTTTTCTAGATAAAGGCTATCTGTTCGGGAAGTCTGTTCAGTAGTGCATTTGCGCTCGAGGTGGAAAGGCGCATCAAAAAGTGAAGTTACAATCGGAAAAATATTTGAACTTTTTTTCAATATTCTGAACGAGTGAAAATTCTTTAGTGCAGTGAGTGCGACCATGGAGGAAAAGTGGAGAATTTTTCGTTTGTTGTTGTGGAAGAATTATTTGATTCGAAAGAGA
>JAWWLR010036150.1:0-10310 GCA_035041075.1 Acraspis erinacei | reverse complement strand
AAGAATAAAATAATTACTTTTCGAGCAAAATAAACTATACGATATTTATAGACTTTGAAACATGATTACTGGTTCTAAAAACTTCTCCTTGTGTTCTGACCAGGAAAATTGTAGCCAAGATCTGAAATCTACAGCAGTTTTTCTTTGATGTCCTATCTTTGACTTAAGCCAATAAAACTTTGATAATTTTTATAAGTTCCCGAGATGCGACTAAAAATGTCCAAGTGTTTTTGCCTCAACTAACCCCTCTAAAAAAGTGGGAAAAATTGGGTATGACTTACGGTGGTGGCTCATAAACACGACCTATTATTCTTGAAATATTCCGTTAAATATTCTGTAATAAAAAAATTATTTGTTACTTCTGTTTTATTTTATAAATAATGTTGGAGCTTTCTCAAGGTTCTTATAAATGTATCTAACTTTAGCCAAGAAAATTAAACAGTGTTCACAAAATTTAAAGTGGTCCAAATGCTTATTTCAAGGAAATTAATGATTAGTTGTAGGGGAATTGGGCGGGGAAGTTAAAGTGAAAAACTCGTGTTTTTGCTGAGTTGGAAAATAAATTACTTTATCAGAAAAGGCATATTTTTGGTTGTAAATTGAACTTTTTTCGTCAAAAAAATCGTCTTATTTAGAAATTCGAACATTTATAAAATTCGCAAATGTCAAAAAAAAGAACGTTTATGTCGTTGATACGAAAAGACAAACAAACGGTAATTTTACGAAACCATTTTTAAGATTTTAATTTTTTAAATATTTTATGGTTTTCCTGTTTTACAAAATAAGAGGGGATGACTATTCTAAAAGTTTTTAACTCATTATATTATTGTTTTAAGAGAAGGAAAATTACAAAAAAATTTGTTTTAATGAATTTTTTGTCATAATTTCTGAATTTTAATACTTTTGTGGAAACAGTATTTTCTCCTCATAAGAAAAGAAATGGTACCCAAAAAAACTTTTTTCAGCGGGGTAAGTGCAGCCGGAAAAGATATTAAAATTACTCTTAGTTTAAAAAAATTATAAAATCATTAAAATGACCGCATTTATAAACCTTTTTCCAAGTTAAATGGGATGGATAAAGTTTCAACTAAGTAGTTATATTTTCTACCAAAAAGATACACTTTTAGTCAAATAGTTAATTATCGAAGTAGAAGATGGGTTTTTCATCAAATAGAATAATTTCCTACCGAGAAATTCGAATTTTGAGCAAAATACATGAATTTCTATCAAATTGTTGAATTTTCAAGTCCAAAATGAGTAATTTTTAACAAAAATGATATTAAAATAAAAAATTAAATATTTACCTATAATTATGAATCTACGGCAACAAAAGTGATTCTTTCGCAAAGCAATTAAACTATTAACCGAGATAATGTGGGATACCAAATAAGCCTTATAAGTGAAAAAATGGATTTTTTACGCTAATCATGGTTTTTTTGCCGATTTTGTAATGCAAATTGTTATAATTGTCTTCTCGTCTATACATATAAGAAAATTATTGTTTATTTTTAAAATTTGAACTTTTCACCCACTTTTTATTCAGTAAACTAATACATAATCCAATTTAACAATCACATTTATTTAAATAATTCATTAATGTTCATAGATATGTTCTCTTAGATAATTGCTAAAAAGTTGTAGTTTTTTCTGAACTCTTAAACTTCTTTTTCCACTTTTGACTTATTGAGGTAATAATTAAGGCAAGTTAACAAAAATGCTTATTAAATTACTTGTAAGAGTTTTTTTTTAACTGAGATCTTTTATAAACAGAATAAAACAATATTCCAGGTACGAATTAAAAATGTTAAAATTCCTTATTTATTAAAAAAAAGACTTTGCTACCGTAAATGATGATTTTTTAATAGAATGCTGGAATTTCCAAGAGAGTAATTAAATTTTCAGAAAAAAGTATTATTCATATTTAAACCAAAAGAGAATTTTTATTAAAAAAAAAGAATGTTTAAACCAAAAAAAAACGATTTTTAATCAAAACAAATTTTTCAAACATGAAAGAAAAAAATGATCACCTTAAATTTTAAACTTTGAAAAAAATTTTCTTTACAGTAATTTATTTATAAAGACAAAAGTGTGAATTTTAAACCAAAAAATTAATTGTATACAAGATAGTTTAATTCTGAATCAAAGAGATAAACATTCGTTCAAAAAAATTTAATGCACAAGTTTAACTTTCACTCACGCATTTAAATTTTCAATTAGAAATATTAATTTTCAATAACATAGTGTAACTTTCAACGAAAGAGATGAATTTTTCACGAAAAATATGAATCTTAAAAAACAATGATTTCTCGAAAAAGTAGTTCAAAGAAATTTGTCCAACATAGTTGATGAATTCTCAGTCAAAGGGGATTTAGTTTTAATCAAACAATTTGAATTTTTATCCAGAAATATGAAACACTTACTAAAGCATATGAATTTTGAAATCAGAGACAAACTTTTAACAATAAAGTTGAATTTTCATCCAAAAAATTTTTATTTTACTTTTTTAAACCAAAATATGAGTTTTCACGGAAAAGTAAATTTTATATGAAATAGTTTAATTTTCAAGGAAAAAGGATAATTTTTCAACTAATTTGTCGAATTTTTAACCAAAAAGTTGAATTTATATCCAAGACCAAAATATTAATTTTAATCAATAAGTAGATTTTGTAAAATTCTCTGGAAACAATGGAATAGCTTTATTTTTATTTAAAAAATTCTTTTGCAAACAAAATTCCAAACAAATTAATTTGATTATAAACCAAATAAGATAGCTTTTGATTAGATTCATGCATGCCCAATAAAAAAATTTAAGAAGCAGTTGGACCTTCATCCCAGATGATAAATTGTCTACCAAAAAAAGGAAAATTTTCAAAAAGCTATATGATTTTCAACTAAAAAGGGTAATGTTCTACAATAAGTACAATCAAATGTCATTTAAGTTCGACAAGTATGTTTTCCAGCTAAAAAAATAAATTTTTTTATTAAATAAGTAAATTTTTAACCTAGCAGAGAGATTTTCAACCAAAAAATTAAATGTCTAAAGACAAATTTTTACAAAAAGTGGAATTGTTAAATTTTTAGTTAATGAAATTAATTTTCCACAGTAAATTCCAACAATAAATTTTCAACCAAAAAACATGAATTCTCTAAAAAAGACTAACTGACAAAAGACAATGGTCCAAACAAAATGCATGTATTTTCAAGCAAATAGTTAAATTTTCAACTGAAGAAGGTTAATGTTCAACCAAACACAGAATGGTTAAATTTTCCTTTAATTAAATGATTTTTTGACTTGAAGAAAATATTTGAATTTTTTACACAAAAAAGATTTGTCAAGAAAAATGATAAACGCAGGATATGAAAAAACGCGAATCAACAAAAATGGTGCACCGAATAAATATCAACAATTCTGTTATAAATCACGTTTTTATTGGATTAAAGTTAAAAACGATCAGTTTCTGGACGAATGACACAAGTTCAGAAAATAATTGAAAAAATGTTATTGACTCAAAAAAGATCTAGAAATTTCTTATTAATATTTTTTGAATCAGTGCTTAGTTCATGTTTTAAACGTAAACAATAAAAACATTAGAAAATTAACAACTTTAATTTTTTCACAAACGAGACAAGAGCGTGTACATTTTCTTTTAATCCTTTGAATAAAGATTGTTAACTTGTAACCTTTACCCTTGCTATAAATAATTATGTTGAAAAATACACAATTTGCACTTTTTCTTGCAAAAATAAATTCTTTTTTTTTAATGCTTATCAGAATAGTTCAAAAACTTATTTTCCTGCAAAATATTGTCAGCATTTAACGTTTATCTTTGTTATAATTAATTTAAATTAGGAAATAGAAAATGTTCATATTTTCCTTCGAGATAAAATTATTTCTTATCTTATATGTATCGTGGTGGCTTATCCAACTTATTTTCCTTCAAAGTCTAATGTTGTTGTTGAATTGGATGTTGAAGAGTTTTGTTAAAAATTTATTTTTCGTCAATAATTGATGTCTTTTGTTAAAACTTGAACTATTTTGTTGAAAAATTGTTTATTTTCCTTCTAAATTTATTGTCTTAGCTCAGAAAGTAATTATCCTTTTTTTAGTTGAAAATTCAATTCGTTTTTTGAAAATGCATTGTTCTTGCTTGAATTTAACTATTCTATATATAACTTAAAATCACTCTTGTTTAAAATATTAACTATTAAATTCATCACTGAAAATTATTATTTTTCTTTATTGACATCCATTTAAAAAAAGAAATCAAGAAGTACTTCAACTTTTATCTACGAAGTTAAATTGAATATTAAAAAATGGCAGTTTCAAAAAAAAATTGTTCAACTTTCAAGCTAACAGATGCATTGTCAACTAAAGTTAGGTATCTTCGACAAAAAGTGTAACAACCAAAATTTTAAATCTAAATAGTTGAGTCCAAATTAAACAAACCAAATATTAATTTTTATTCAAAAAAGAATTCAATTTGACTATTCAACATTCTAGAAATTCCACGACATTCTACAAATGAACTCAAATTTAACTCAATGATTTTATTATTAGGTTCTATTAGTTAAGTTTATATTTTAGCAAAAAACAAGAAAATTGGAACAAAGGGTAAGTGCTGTTCAAAACGGAAAAAATGAATTCTTCCAAAGAGGGAAAAATTTTGAAAACTTATTTTTTTTTAATGAAAAAACATAAAAATAAGCATAAAAACAAGACAAATGGGACAACTTATTAATAGAACCTTCCTTTTTTCAAATAAAATATTCTTATTAATTTATTTCGTTCATAAAAAATGAACCAGGTTGCTTAACAGATTTAACTTTTTTCAAAACAATGAGATTGCAATTTCTTCAAATTTAAAAATAGGCTACACGGAAGAAATAAGGGTGTAAGCACACGAATTTATTTGTCTCTGTATATGTAAGACAAGTAAAACACACATTCACCCAGTATGTAACAAATTTGTGTATAATTTTCGGTATCATAAAATGATTAGGAATAACAAATTTCTAACTCTTTTTTGGGTGAATAACATTTGTTCAATCATGTTTTTCATAGCATGTCTCGTTCGTCCAAAATTTGAATCTTTTTTACTTTTTTTGTTGTTTTTTATGAATGAAAAAAACTGCATATCCTATAAAAAAGAGATTAATAACAAAATTTTATATTTTTTTCGATACAATATTTTTTTTATTATAGTTTTTTCGTATTTTGCATATTTTGACGGCAAAATGCTTATTTTTCTTGAAAAATCCTTATTTTTCTTCCAAATATAACTATTTTGTCCATTTAAAAACAATCTTGTTATTGAATGGAAATGCAACTATTCTATATTTTTGGGTTAAAATATATCATCTTCAGTTAAAAATTCAACTATTTGGGTACAAATGCATGTATTTTATTGCAAATTAATCAAGATTCGCTGTTTCAGCTGGAAAATTATTTTTTTCTTTTAAATTAATTTTATAACTAAAAATTTACTTATATCATGTTTGTATGAACATCAATCTTCTCCAGATCGAAACTCTACTGTTTGTTTTAAAATTTCTGTATTTTATTGAAATTTGGTATTTTGCGGTGATTAATTCACTTTTTTTGTTGAAAACTTAACTATTACAGGTTACAAATTTCATTAAATATTAAAATATTTCGTTGAAAATGTATGTATTTTGTTTTAAATTCTTCATTTTCGGTAGAAAGTTACCCTTTTGGATAGCAAATTTATTGTGTTCATTAAAAATAAATTTTTTTAATGAAAATTTACTTTTCAACTAAAAATTTAACTAAACGTATATTTAATAGAAGATACATTTTTTTGATTCAACATTTATTTGTTTTCTTAAGCCCTTATTTCTTTAACTGAAAATGAAGATTTTCTATTTTTTGCTGTAAATTTATCTTTTTTCATTGAGCAATCATCTATTTTGTTATAAATTTGTCTTTTTTTGGTAAAAAGATATTAATTCTTGTGGTTGAAAATTACATTATGAAAGTAATTTTTTAATAGATATTTCATATTTTTTGTACAAAAATCATATTTTTGTTTGAAGATTTAACTACTTTTTTAAAAATTTATTTTATTTGCTTGAACATCTAATCCTCTAACTGAAAATTATGCTATTCTATTTTCGTTAAAAATTTATGTTTTATGAGTTAAAAATTCATCTATTTTTTGAAAATTCAACTATTTCGTAGAACATTTTGGGATCGAAAAGTCAAATTGAAATCTTTTTTTAATAATAATTCAATTTTTCTATTAAAAGTTGTTCTTTTTGATTAATCAAATATTCTGTTTCAGAAGAAATGTCATATATCTTGATAAAAATGCAACTATTTGATGAAAAATGAATCGCCTTCCTTTGCTTGAGGATTCAACAACTTTGACTATTTTGGTTAAACAACTTTTTTGAGAATTCAATTATTTTAAATTAATATTTTTAGATGAAAATTCATCTCTTTATTGAAATTTGAACTATTTGATTGAAAACTGATATCTTTTAACTTCATAATTAACTGCGTGGAAGATAGTCATACTACTTGCTGAAAATTTTAACGATTTAATTGATTTAAGTATTTAGTTGAAAATTAATATTTTTCCTCAAGAATAATTTTTTTGTTGTGGATTCAATTTATGTACGGAAAATTTGTTTCTTACCTTAAAGGATCAATAATATTGCTGAACATGTTTTTATTTTATTATTGAAACTTTTTTATTAGTTGAAAATTCGTCTTTTTGTGTTTCAAATTTTTTTAAATGAAACTTCGTATGTTCAGGTTTAAATATAAATCACACTTTTTTAAATTTAATTAATTTGTTCGAAATTCCAGTATTCTGTTAAAAAATAATATTTTATGGTAGCAAAGTCTTTTTTTTAATTCAATAAATAAAGTTATATCTGAAATATTCTTTTATTTAATGTGAATGTTAGGTGCTACCTAATTTCGGCTGACTGTAGCTCAAATGGTAATTCAAGTTGATTTCAAATATATCTGAGAGTTAAAGCTAAGAAAAGAAATATATTTCTAAATAATTCTCTTTTTAACTTTTTCTTCATGAAAAAACTAATTTAAAACTTTAGAAAATTCATATCGTCCTTGTTTACGCTTTTTAATTCTCTAATAATCTTTAGTTCTAAAAAATATATCTAAATCGATAAAACATAATGAATCAAATTCATGTTGGTTCATCGAGAAAATAAATAAAATTAGATATGATTTAATTTATTTATATCTGCCAGATACAAGAATTTATTTCACTCGTTTTGAAATTGTTATAAACTCTTGTTATGAAAAAAGTTGTTATTCTGGAATTTTTAATTGTTTACTGACTTTTCATCTTTTTTTTTATAGCCTTTTTTAAAATTAATTTTTAGAACTTAAATATGAACTGAATTAAAATGACCCAATAGAAAATCAAATATTTTAGGTTAGAAGTTCATTCTTTTTAATTTAAAATTTTATTGTAATATTTTTTGGCAAAGAATTCACCTCGTAAAAAATTCTACTATTCTGTTGAAAACTCATGTATATATTTTTTCGAAAATTTGTCATTTTTGAAAAAAATTAATCATCTTATTTAAAAATTCATCTTTTGGTTGAAACTCTAACCCCATGGTTGAATACATATAATAATTGAAACTCTAAGTATTTTTTTCGATAAGCCGTTTTTTTTGGTTTGAATTTAACTATTTTCTTCCCAAATTAAAAACTTTCAGCCAAAAAGATGAAGTTTTAACTAAAATTAGAAATCTTTGACCAAGAATTGTTTTAACAAACATTTTCAAACAAATTAATTGAATCCTCAAGCAAAGAAGATTAATATTTAATAGAAATATTGCATTATTAACCAAGAAAAATGAAATTTATACTAAAAAAGATCAATTTTGAAATAAAAATAAATAAATAAGTAAAAAATAATTTTAATCCAAAATGTGTTTCAGTTTGTCTTGTCAACATCAAAATATGAGTTTCAAACAAAAAGTAAATTTTCTATGATATTGTTGAATTTGCAACCAAAAACTTGCATTCTTATCAAAGAAAGATGCAATTTGTACTTAAATAGATTAATTTTTAAACTGAAAACACAAACTAAAAAAAAATAGTTTAATTTTCACCCAAAAAAGGTTTTCCATTTCCCCTGACCCCTACCCTTCTTTCTAAATTAATCTATGAAGAAAATCAAGCAATTTGCGTTTTAAAAAATTCTGCGTGAATTTGGTTTCCAAATTTAATTGTTTTAAATTTCTTATCTGATAATAGTTTTTTAATGAATTAAAATTCTAATTTAAATTAAAATCATAGTAATCTTGTTTTATATTTAGAAAACTGTAAAATTTGTAATTTCAAAATATTAATTTCTAACAAAAAAGTAAATATTCAATCGAATGGTTCAATCTTCTATTAAACGAGTTCATTTTCAACCTGCAATTACGGATCTTTAACAAAAAGGAAATTTTTCACCAAAAGGACGACTTTTTAACAAAATCGTTGATTCCTTAAACAAACTACTGAAATGCTTAACCATATCATAAGACTGTGAATAAACAAAAATTATAAAAAACGTTGAAATCTTTTGAAATTTATCAAAATATTTAGAAATCCCATCAAATCCTTTAAAAAAACCTTAAAGTCCGTGGAAGTCCCTCAAAATCTGTTTTCCAAAATCCTCATATCTTTTAAAAATCACTTAAACTTACAAAATTCCTTGAAAGTTTTTGAAATCCTATATAATCCCTTTAAACGTCTAGATATGTTCGACAATCTTAAAAATCTCGTTGGATTTTTACATAATTTGACGAAATCCCTAAAAGTCCATGGAAATTTCCTAATAATTTATATTTATTTATACTTATATAAATAACTACTATTTATTTAATAAAATTTACAAATCCATATCTTCCACTTATTTATGTTAAATTTTTCACAGTTCTGTTGAATACATTTCATGAGACCATTAGTTTCCAAATATCTGACCTTATAATGAGATTCATGTAAGCTAAATCGCAATCATATTTAGACGTTCGTGAATTATAAATAAAAAATTTTAATTTAATTTAAAAATTGTAATGCCTTGATGTCAAAATCAGTTTGTTAACTTTTTTCTTGCAATATTTATTTTTGTTGATCGAGCTCAAGAATAATATCTCATGTTTTAATTTTAATTCTTATTTTATTATTTTCATTTTTATAATGTTTCTTGTAAATCAGAAGAAATACTGAATTCAATTTTTTTACTTGTTAGTTTCAATCACTTTTGAATCAATTTCCTTTTCACTTGAATATTTTTTTCTAATATCTGATTTTCTAATGTGTATCATATAATGTCATAGAATCATACACATTAGGGTGCCTATCTCATAAAATAATTTTTTTTATTGAAACCACGATTAATAAATTTCTTTCTTTCAGTGAGAAAATAATCCCTTGTTTTCATCAGATGAAAAAATATATATTTAGATGTCGGTTTGGCGATTTTTATGCCCAAAAATGGAACATTTTAATATTTTAAAATTTTCATATCTAAAATTATAACTTTACGATCTTGTGCAATACAGAAAAATCATTATAGAGGTGTTATGTACTTCGAAAATTTGTTTTGTCCACAGAAAAATATTTTAACATGGATTTTAACACCATTAAAAATCCTTTTTTATAATAAAGTTGAGATAAAATGCATCTAATAATTTTTTCTTCAAATTATGAAACTTATATAAGATATTTGTTACTTTAGCTTATTTTTTACATTCATTTATGACATCATTCGATTTACGGAGGAAAATAATTTAAAAAAAAAGATAAAACTTACTAAAAAGATAAATTTCACACCAAATTTACAACTATTTTTTATTGATAGTTGATTTTTCTTTTTACTGGAAAGTCTTCTGTTATATTTCTGGTATAGAATTCTTTTTTTTTTAACTGAACATTTAATTATTCTGTTTTTGGTTATAAATTGATCGATACTTGATTGAAAATTCAACTATTAAATTTTTCATAGAGAATTGAGCTGTTTGGTTAAAAACTCTAATTGGTTGACATTTAAACTATTATGTTAATGATTTACTGTATTATTTAAAGCTCACTTCCTTGGAATGCAAACTTAAATATATATTTGAAGATTCATTTCTTTTTGCCGAATTACGTAATTTTTTGTAAAATTAACGACTAAATTAATTTTTCTACTGCAATTTGCACTATTCCCTTTTTCGTTGAAAATTTATCGCTCTGAGTCTAAAATTCTACCATTTGATTGAATATAACTTTTCTGATAAAAATTTATATATTCGGATTAAAAATGCCACTTTTG
>JAWWLR010036064.1:0-10314 GCA_035041075.1 Acraspis erinacei | reverse complement strand
GACTCGCAATTTTGTGTTTATTTATCGTAAGTAATATGTAGAAAATCTAAAATTTTAATATCACGCAAAATTAATATGAAAACCAAAATACTATTCAACAACCCAAAATAAAAAAAGGATTGCAGTTTTTTATTTAATTTAAGTTGATTATTTTAAGCGCGAGTGCCACGATAAGAATATGTATCCGAGCACGAAGCGCAAGTTAACCCGTTATCGAACGCGAAGCACATACAAATTTATTGTTAAGAAGTCATTTTTTTTAGCAAGAATTCAACTATTTTCTTAAAAATGTATTTTTTTAGTTGAAGGTTTATCTGTTTGGATAAAAGTTTAATTATTTAGATGAAAATTCATTTTATGTTTGGCTAAAAATAAAATTCTTAAAATATTCCATTTTTTGTTAAAAATTTAACTATTTGGTTAAAAATGTATCCTTTGTTGACAGTTTAAGTTTTTTGTTGACAAATTTTCTTTCTTGTAGAAATTTAATCTTCTTGTTTGAAAATCTATCCTTTTTGGTTAAAAATACAATAGTTTGGTTGAAATAGCAACTGTTACATGTTTCATTGAGAATTTTTGTTGTGTTTTGTTGAAAAATGAATTATTTCACTTAAAGTTGAACGAGTTTGTATCATTTTTTGTCAAGGATTCATAATTATTATTAAAAATTCAACTACTTGCTTTTAAATGAACTTTTATGTTCAATATTCTACTGGTTTGTAGAAAATCCATATTGTTTGCTGAAAAATTTAACAATTTAGTATAAAATTAAACTTTTGGTTGAAAAACCATATTTTTGTTTAGGAAATTCAACTGTTTTGTAGAAAATTCTCCTTTCTGACTTAAAAATTAAGTAATTTTGTTCAAAATTGATGTACTTTATTCTAAATTCCTCTTTTTTAGTAGAACATTAATCGTTTTGGACAAAAATTCATTTTTCTGGTATAAAATTAAACAAAATTGCTAAAAATTCATTTTTTCATTAAGAATTATTTTCAGTAATTTTCTCGGTTCAAAATTCATCTTTTTGGTTAGAAATTTAACAATTTCGTTGATAATTGTTTTTTTTTTGTTCAAAGTTATTTTTTATCAGATTATTTATCTGATGTGAGTATTTCACTTATGCTTTATTGGTTCAATGCTTATCCTGTATATCTTATAAGTTAAAAATTCAACAACTTCGCAGAAAATTATTGTTTTTTATTGAAAAGTTTAAGGATTGTTTTTTGGGTCGCGAATTATTCTTGTTTGTTGTAAGTTCAACTTTTTGGTTGAGAATTTAAATTTTTGGTATCAAAGTTCAACTATTTAGTTAAAAATCCATCTGTTTTTGGTGAATCCTTAATCTTTTTACATTCTCATCAGGGAAGGGATGATAACTTTAAAAAAAATTAATGTACTGTGTTAGCTTTTGATACACTCTTTACGGTCGAAAACTGAAGGTCAACTTCGTTATTCAACTATTTCGGATAAAAATACATCAAGTTCAAACATTTGCAAAAATTTTTAGACCATCTTTTTCAACATTTAAAAATGCTAAATAACGCTTGAACTTTTCGAATCTTTTCTAAAAATAGAAAAATTCCAATTTTGACGGCACAAAAAATATCATGAAAAATGAAACATTCCATTTTGCTGTCAAACTATGCATGATGCGAAGAAATATGAGAAAATAAAAATTGTACACCCAAAAAAGATCTATAAATTTGTCCTGGATCAATTTTCGATACAGCCGTATTTTTTGTTCTATTCGTAAAAAATAATGCTAAAAATAATAAAATAAAATTTTTGGACAAACGACGCAAGCTGCGAAAAAACAATGAAACAAAAGTTGTTTACCCAAGAAGGGGCTAGAATTGAGTGTTTATCATTTTATGGTAGCGTGTGCAGTTTTTGTTTTAATCGTGAAAAATATCATTTAAAATGATCAAAATTAATTTTTGGAAAAATGACGCACGGTACGAAAAAAATTATTATTTTACAAAAGTTTTCACCCAAAAAGGATCAACAAATTCTTCAGATATAATTTTCATAAAGTATGAGTAAAATTTCTTTCTATCGTAAAGATAATATTAGGAATAAAAAAATTTAATGCTCGGAAAAGCAGCACAAGAGACGAAAAAAGACTAAAATGTTCAACCAAAAAATATCTACAAATTTTGTATAAGCACTTAGTATAAAAAAAAACATTTTACCCTAGGATGCGTATTTTTGGTTCAAATCGTAAACCATAGCATTAAAAATAAATAAATTAAATGTTAAAAACCATCCTTTTTGGAAGAAAACTGAACACTTTTTTTTATTTTTTTTTTCGTTGAAATTAATCTTCGTTATTTGAAAATTTATGTATTTTGTTGACGAAATATGGTATTTTTTCGGTAAAAATTTGTTTTTTTATTTGGAAATTGACCGTTCTTTTTGAGAATTTAATTTCGTATATTCAAAATTCAACCATTTGATTGAAAAATCAACCATTATTTTATAAATTGAATTACTTTGTTAAAATTAGTTTATTTGCATGAAATGATATTATATTATTCGTTAAGAATTCATCTTTTCGTGTTGAAAATTTGATTATTTTGTTAAAAATTGATCTTTCTAGATAGGAAATTCCAGTTTTTTGTTAAAGATTGTTTTAGTGAAAATGTTTCTTTTTTCTTCTAAAAACCTAACTGTTTATTTAAAAATTCGCCTATTTTGTTAAACATTCCTCTCTTCTGATTGAATCCTCAACTGCTTTTTTTTTAATTCATCTTCCAGTGGAAAATTTGAATGTGTTGACAATTTCTTTTTCAGTGAAATAATTTTTTTTAGTTGAAAATTCAACTAATTGTTTGATAATTCATCTATTTTGTTGAAAAAGATTATCTATTTTTGGTAGAAAATTAATTTTCTTAACAGAAAATTTGTTATTCTTTTTAGAATTAATTTTCGTAGATTGAAAATTTATCTGTATGTGTAGAAAATTCAACGATTTGTTTAATAATAAACTATTATGTCAAAAGTTTAATTATTTTGTTGGGATTCATTTTTTTATAAAATATCAATGATTATATTTACCATTAGGAATTCATCATTTTATCGAAAATTCAATTTTCCGTGTTGAAAATTCAGGTATTTTTTGTTGTAGTTTAATTTTTTCAAAATTCGATTAATTGGTTAAAAGTTCGTCTTTTTAGGCAGAAAATTCCAGGATTTGAGTTATCGGAACTGATTTATTTATTTTAAAATTCAGCCATTTATTTAAAAATCTATGTATATTGTTAAAAATTATTGTCTGTTTTTGGTAGAAAATTAATTTTATGGGTTGAAAATTCGTCGTTTCGTTTGAGTATTTATCTTCATGGGTGCAAAATTCTTTTACATATTCAAAAATTCATTTATTATGTTCAATGTAATTATTTTGTTAAAAATTGAACTTTTCGATTAGATATTTAATTTTTTTACATTTATTTTCTTTGCATGCGAAATAACAATTATTATATTTTTCGTTATGAATTCATCTTTTTGTTGAAAAAAGTAAAACATGTTTTCTCCAAGTTACAAATTGACTCTGTTGACGGAATTCATTCCAAATTACGCAGGCGTTTTTGGTCCAAGTCACTAATTATTTGTCACTCCAATATGTTATGTTTCAAAGAGAATACGATGACGCGTATCAAATCGATTTGCGGAAACCTTATTACCCTTTTTTAGGATTACATTAAAAAACACTGAATTATTAAGCAACATATTGTCAAAACAGTAAACATCTCGGGAAATACCGATTGTCGTCATTCCCGGCCGACAATCGGAAATGATCATTTTAATCAGTTAGATGAACTTTTTTTTAACATGTCGGGTCTATTGATAAATGTTAGAAATATATTTGAAAAGTTCCATATCCTAGCATCAAATATACAATTTTGTAAATATTTTTTGCAACATTAATCAATTTACAATAATTATCATAAATTTCCAGGAACTTTGCAATGACTCCCATCATTTTTTCTGATAATATTACAGAATTTTTCGGAGAATTTCGAGATATTTATGGTAGATTTCAGGTTAATTCCAAACATTCAGTTGTTTTGTTAAAAATTCGACCGTTTTGAAGAAAATTCGCCTTTTTGACTTATAAATTCCACAATTTGGTTAATTTTTTTTAGAAATCTTTCTTATTTACAAATCTGTTATTTTGGTTTGAAAATTCATCTCTTATGGTTGAAAATGCAACTGTATGGTTGAAAATTATTTTGTTTTTGGTCTAAGATTCAACTATTTTGTTAACATTGAACTTTTTTGTAGAACATTTGTCTTTTTGTCTCCTGTTAGAAAATTCAACTACTTAGTTTAAGATTTAACTATCTGATTGAAAATTAAACTATTTGGTTAAAAATGAACTTTTTAAAATTGTAAATTCATATTTTCGAGTTGGAAATTTGAACTGTTTTGTAGAAAAGTCGTGTTTTATGCTTGAAAAATTAGCATTTTTATTTACGTCTCAACTATTTTCTTAAAAAATTTATTTTTTGTTGTAAGTTCATATTTATGTTTGAATATTCAACTGTTTTGTAGAGAAATCGTGTTTCTCGCTTGAAAAATCAACAATTTTATAGAAAATTTAACTATTTCGTTGAAAATTAATTATTTTGTTAAAAATTAACTCCTTTCTTGAAAATTCATATTTTAGGATTGGAAATTAAACTATTTTGTAGAAAATGGTCCATTTAGATTTGAGAAATCATTTTTGGCAACAGACATCTTTTTTGTTGAATTATTAACGATGATGTTGAAAATTCAACTATTTTGTAGAAAATAACCTTCTTTAGTGGAACTCAATATTTTCGTGTCGAATATTTAAAATTGTTTTGTTAAAAAGTCTACTTTTTACATAAAAATTTTACAATCTGGTTGACATTGTTTCTTTTTTAACTGAAAAATCTTTTCTGGTTGAAAACCTAGGGGTTTGGTTAGAAAATTCATCTCTCTTGGTTGAAAATTCCACTTTTTGGTTGAAGATTAATCTATTTCGGTTTAATATTTAAAAATGAGATAGAGAACTTATCTTTATGGCTTGAAATTTCCATAGATTAGAGGAAAATTCAACTATTTAGTTGAAAATTAATTATTTTGTTAAAAATTAACTTTTTCTTGAAAATTCATATTTTCGGGTTTAAAGTGTAACTTTATACATTCTCATCATTTATTAGATATTCATTACATTTTGTATAAAATTTTATCCTCCTCCCCGTTCTTTTCAAATTCCACGTTTTGAAACCCCCTGAATCCGAATTGAATACAAATTAATTCCGAAAATCTCCCTCTCAGCGGGCAGATTTTTTAGTTGAAAATTCATATTTCTGGTTGAGAATTAATATATTTTGTTAAAAAATCGTAATTTTTGTTATAAAATTAATCATTTTGTTGAAAAATAATTTATTATAGTAACTACATTAATTTTACCTATTAAAGCATTACCAAGCACTAAACTTTAAATATAAGAAGATAAATTAAAAATTTGTTTGAATTATTATTCAAATTAATTAATTGAAATATTAAGAAAAAAGTAATCCTTTTTAAATAGTGTATAGTATAGTATAGTATATATAATAGGTAGTTTATAGCATATAATATAGTCTATGCACTTTATAAGTTAGTTTAAATATTGAAAATTTAATTTGTAATTTTAATCGAGATTATAAAACCTCTATTATTCGTAGCCAAGCCAACATCACGGACTTATAAACATTTCTAGAAATTGGACATTTATATGGTTAATATGCAATTCATTTGTTTGAATTATGATTTGAAAAATTTATTTTAAATTACTTCGACTAATTGGATTCCATGTTATGTTTCTTGTATTACAAATTTTCCCAGTAACTTCAAGAAAAGTTTTTATTTTCTTGAAGCCTTTCAAAAATTTTCAAAAGCCTCGAAAATTGTTTCGAAATCTTCAAAATTTTGAAAAATAAAAAAATTGCCTTCTATGTCTCCAGATTCCGTTTTTACAATTTTTGAAATATTTTACTCTTTCTAATTATTCTCTTCCAATTAATTTTTCAAAATAAAAATCAGTTAAAATTATTTAATGAATTTTAGGAAATATCTTTTATTGGCATGAAACCTTTCAAAATACAGCTGTCAAATATTTATTTACAAATATTCCAAAATCTTAATTTTTTTAGACATTTCTAAAGTAATAAATTAATTTTTAATCTTTTAAGTCTTCTCTTAATCGAATTTTCTACAAAACTTTGTAATTTTTCTAATTGAACATTTCAGTTACATATTCATTAATTTAGCTAAGAATTCATCTTTTTGGTTATGAATTAACCTTCCAATTGTACGGTGGGGTTAGCGCCAAACCCAGGATGATTTGAAAATTAATTCTTTTATTTATTTTTTTATTATTATTTTTTAAATTTATTTATTTCTCTAATACTGTAACATGAGTTTATCCTCCCTAAAAATAAATTTTCAAATCATACTGGGGTTGGCGCTAATCCCAACGTACCATTGGAAGGTTACAAATTTTTGGTTGAAAGTGAAAAACGTTTATTAAAATTCTCGCTTTAAAATTGAAATATAAGTCTCAAGCGTTGTTATTTTAAAAGCCTCTAGGAAACTTTTTACACCATTTTCAGATTTTTCAATTGTAATAGTATTTAAAAATTGTTTTTTAAAACTATTTTAGAATATTCAATTTTTAACAAAGTACAAAGTATTAAAGGTTTTATTTTATTTATTTATTTTTCTAAAAAACTGTAAAATATAGTTTTTAAATTGAAACGAGTTGATAAAAACCAATAAATTGCTGAAGGCCTCAGTGTAATTCATTTGTACGTATCAATTTATCATAGTATTTGGATAAGCTTACATTTTTTGTTTACCTGCAATTTTCGGAATTTTCATTTTAAACTGGAAAAGGAGCCGGCAGCTTCATCCAAACATAGACCCGGGTTTCCCGAAAATAGTTAAAAATTTTTTCGAGTAATTTCGAAATGGTTCGAGAATCCATCGAAAATGGCGCCATGCGCTTTTAATAAATGGATAACAGACCTATGCATCATCCTTGTTTGTGTATGTGATAAATGTTATTTTAGAATCCGGAAGTGTATCGTAATTCAAATAAATTCCATAGATGGCGATCCGATTAAGTCGGCCTGTTTTTGAATTGTTATGTATAACAAAAATACTACAATTTATTAAAAACTTGACACTTTTTATGAATATAAAAGGAAGAACATAGTTTTCAGTAACAATCAGAGCAGCTTTATTAGTAATCCAAGAAATGCATGCAAACACGTAATTTAATATTAGGAAAATTGAATATAAAGATGAGTATTTTGAAAAAAGTTTGAACTGTATTCATATTTTTCTATTGTTTATGTTTGTAAATTAATTAATTAATTTTATAAAATGTTGTAATTGTTTAAATATTCAAACATTGACTTATAATATTATTTAGATAATGATAATAGTAATAATAACATTTAAACATTAATAACTAGCCTGTAAATATACATTTTAATTAATTCATCTAGTCATTTCAGCCCCCTACAAAAAATATATTTATATATCACTTATTTATGATCTGGGTGGCGACTTGAGCGGGAAACCGGGAACCGCCGGTGGAAAAACTGGGAAATATAAAAAAATTCAAGTTTTCAATAATTTAGAAATTTTGGTAAATTCAGAAAATAAATTTTTACTTTATTTACAGTTGCAGGGCATATAAATGAAAATAATTATTGTTTCTATTTTAGAAAAGGAAGTTTCGGTAAAGAAATCCAATTTTCCTTGGGCAGGGAATTTTCGAGATGGAAGGGGAATTTTTTTAAAGAATTAAAACTGGGATTCAGAAGAAAGGAGTCCCTGTTCCAAGTCAAAATTCATCACAATTTAAAAGTTCCTTCCAAAGTGTAAAAACAGAGAGTGCCTCAAGTAATTTTTAGAGTAGAAGTTGTTTTATATCATAGAAGAGTATTTCGAAAAGGAAATATTTCTATATTGTAATATAAATTTTTATTTACATTTTTCGTTAAGAATTTACCTTTTTAGTTGGAAATTCAACTACTTGTCGTTAAAAGCTGAACTATTTTGTGAAAAAATTAATTTTGTTTCCGGAAGATTCATCATTTCCATAGAAAATTCATCTCTTTTTAAAAATGTAACTAGTTTGTTGAAAATCAATTTTTAAGTAATAATTGAACTATTCTAGTAAAAATTTAACTTTTCCGGGTGGAAAATTGACCTTTCCTACTTTAAAATTGAACAATTTTGATGTAAATTTGTCTTCTTAAATTGAAAATTCCTTCATTTCGTTGACAATTAACGCATGTTCTTAAAAAATTGACTTTCTTAAAGTTTAAACTGAGTTTTTTCTTTGAAAGTTAGTCTCCGCATTTTTAAATTCTTCTTTTTGGTTGAAAAATAAATTCGTTTGTTAAAGATTTTAATTGCAGATTCATAATTTTTATTGAAAATTTATTTCTTTGGTTGAAAAATGAGCTATTTAATTGACTTGTTTTTTCTTTGGATGAAAAGAATTTTTTTACCGTAAATTTAATTATTTTTCTGCAAACGCAATTTTTTAAGAATTAAATTTTTAACGGAAAATTGAACTATTCTATTGGTGGTCGAAATGTTATCATTTTTGGATGAAAATTTAAATATTTGGTTGAAAATTTATATTTTTGCATTCTCATTAGAAAAAGTATTAGTTGTGTATGATTAGAATTTCTTTGTTAAACCCAAAGGAGCTTTAACAAAAGAGAATTCAAAATCACCAACTTGTTTTTTTTGGATTGATTAACCTTTACTCAATTTGCTAAAAATTAATTTCTTCAACGGAAAATTTAATCGTTCCAGTTTAAGTTGAAAATTTACCGTTTCTAGTTAAAGATTTAATAATTTGGATGTAAATTTACTTATTTCGTTGAATTGTCAATTTTGCACAATTTTACACATTTTTAAAATCAAAATCTCTTTCAATTGGGAAATTTTTAAACTGCGATACGCCACCTGGTGACAAAAATCCGAACTAGAAAGAATAGGTACGTTTTTAAAGTTGCATTTTAGTTTGTGTATAAAAGTGTTTTAACAATAATCTGAATAAAATTTATTGCTACATAGATTAACTAAAGTTTATTGACGCTTACAATGCATTGAAACTTACATGCAATAGTAAAATTATTGTTTTTTAAAATCTATTTGAAAAAAAATGTATTCTTTCACTGTATAAAATGAAAATTATATCTAAAAGTATTCGTTTTTAACGAAGATTTGTTTTTAGTATTCAATTATTGTTATATACTTCACAAAATAATCGTAAACACACTTTGATGCAAAAAATAAAATACATATTTAAAATTTTACCTAATCTTTATAGTTCCAGTTCTCGGCACCAGGTGACGAAATGGAATACCACCATTCCTAGAGTTCTTAAAACCCCAAGAATTTCTGTTAAGCCAATTCTCTCGAGAATATGTTCAGCATTTAAGCTTGAACCAAATATTTAAGGGAATTTAAAGCATTTATTGTTAAAAAAATATATATATTAAATTTACTACGTGTATATTTTTTCAAAAAAATCGAGAGTCAAATAACCATATAATTTTTTTAATTACTGAGTTGCTACAGTTCAGGTAAGTTAAGGACTATTTTGTTAAAAATTCATCTTTTTTGGTTGAATTCAACTATTTTTGGTATAAAATTAAAATCCTTCTTAATTGAAAATGCAACTACTTAGTTGGAAGTGGAACTAATTGGTTAAAAATTAATTAATTTGGTCAATGATTCATAATTTTATTTGATGAACCTTTTTTTTGATCAAAATTTAATTATTTTGTTGAAAATTATGTTTTCCATTTTATCAATTAATTGTTTGAAAATTCATCTTTTTTGGTAGAAGAGTATCCTTATTAGTTGCATCTTCGCTTTTTGGTTAAAAATTGATTTTTGGAGTTCAAAATATATTTTACTTACTGGAAATTTAAGTGTCTTATTTTTGTTGCAAAATTTATCTTTTTAGTTGAAAATACATGTATTTGATTAAAAATACAATTTTTTAGTTGAAGATTTACCATTTTAGTTCAAAATTTACTGTCTCTATTTCATTTATTGTTGAACAATTACCTTTTTGATGGAAATGTAGTCTTTTTTTTTAGGAAATATTCTGTTTTGTAGAAAATGTAACTATTTTATTTTCAGTTAAAAATTAATTTATTTGGTTAATGATTTATCGTTTTATTTGAAAAACATTTTTTTCAAAATTTAATTATTTTTTTGAAATCAATTTTTTCAATTTGAAAATTAATGGTTTTAACT
>JAWWLR010035830.1:0-10323 GCA_035041075.1 Acraspis erinacei | reverse complement strand
GATAAAAAAGTGTTTTAAATTTGATATTAATCTGATTTAAATATCTTAAATTTTAAAAGTGTTACACTTAAAAAAAATCTATAAATATCTCTATAATCATTTTTTGATGAAACACGTAATTTTTATTTCCATCTTAAAAAATAAAACAAAAATTAAAAAATTAATTATTTCTTTTTAACTGAACACTTCTTAAATTTATGGTTAAATGTATTTTCATTTTAAATAGTTTGAACAACCTTGAAAATCTTCAAAAACTTTTTAAATCAAGAGAACTCCAGAAGTTCGTATACGTTTTTTTAAATTAAATTTTTTTAAATTTCAGAAGTTCTAAATATATTTTAAAATTAAATTAATTTTTCCTACAATTTTTATAAAATCCTGCAAATTTTAACCAATTTTCTTGAAAATGTTGATGTATAAATAATAATTAATTTTAGGGAATATTTTGAATTCTTGGAAAGATTTAAAATTAATCTACAACTTGAATTGATATCAAATGATTTAAAATAATTGTGTATACCTACAAATTTAAGGTATTCGTTTCAAAATTTTAAGGAAAATAGCCACAGCTTAATTTCAAACAAAATGTAGATTTTTGCAGCATTAAAGAAAATTTAGAAGCGTTTCAAGAATTGTGACAGGCTGTAAAAGAATAACAACAATTTTCTTAAAATTTTGAAGCTTTCCTACAATTTTTAGTAAATCCTATATATTTTAAAAAATTTCCTTAAAATCTTCCAGATTCTGTTTTCAAATGTTGTAAATCGTTCAAAAGCGTTCTCAAATATTCTCTAAAAATTATTTTTGTTTTAATGTAAAATCATTTTTTTATTTTCCTAGAAATCTTGGTATGCTCTTTTTATTATTTTAAAGCCTTTAACCATAATTAAAAAGCTTTTAATTTTTTCTTTTAAATTAAGTTTGATACTCCTAAAAACTTCTAAATATTTTCTAAAATGATTCAAATATTTTCTTCAAATAATAAATAAGTGTTCAATTGTTACTCATACATCAAAATTTAACAATTTTCCTTAAAAATGAAACATATTTTAATACAACAATTAAAATTATAACGCTCCTATCTTAAAAGCTCTGAAAGATGTTACTGTATCCAGGCTTTCAATGTCAAACAATTCAGTTTCAAATTGTTTACTTTAACATATTTTTTGTTTTAAATTTCTTATCGAATCCGTTAAAAATTCAATATTTTCGACTTGAATTCTTTCTGTCAAATCAATTTTTTTATAACTTTTTACTACTTAAGGTACAGATCCATTAAAAAAATTACTTATTTATATTTACGGTTTATAAAGTTCACATTTTTATGCTCAACTTTCAACTTCAAATGCTTTTAATTTTTAATTGTTTAAGTCTTCAAGACAAAATTTTACATTTCTTCAAATTGCAAACTAAATGATTGCATAACTGAAAAAGATAACAATTTAACTAATTTTATTATTTAGTTATTTATTTATTTTTAAAAACTATCCGAAACGAAGTTGGGCAGATTTGTCTTCTAAATATGTTATCAAGTATTTCCCCATATATTTTATTTTATATAGTACTTTTTCCCGTATGATAGCTACATTCTGTGGTTGAACAAACCGAAACTTTGTTGCTTCAACATAATATTTTTCCAAGCCTCTAATTTTGAGAAATAATTTTATTTTCAAATAATGTTATAACTTTTTTTGCGTGAACAAAATGTATACGAAATAATATTTGTCTTCAATTAATGTAATTATAAATGCTGTTTATTATAAATAAATTTAATAATGCTCTTTAGAAACGCTTTATTGTCAAAACAATATTCACTTACAATTACTGTGATAACAAGAGCTTTTTTATTATAAAGATTCTTTGATTTGATCTCTCGGAAAGTGTTTTTATCAGCAATAATTTCACTTCAAATTAATTTGACACAGAATTTCGTTTTATAAAGAAATACATGTCTAAATTTTTAGGGAACAGTAAAAAATAATTATTGGAATTGATTGCTATTCAAAAAAATCCTACTTAAAGTTTGTAATTTTACGTTGTGAATATCTGAATTTCAGCTGAATTATAATTTATTAAATTAAAATGATTGTTTTAACTTTAAGAATATTTCAAAAGTAAAAAAAAATGCTGAAAGCTTGGCAGACCTTGGCTTATTGTACATCACAAGGTAGTATAATTTCACTGATAATAATCTTTGCTTGCGATATGAATGTATCTATTTTATTAGTATAAAGACAGCATGCTAATTCTATTATTTGTTATTTATAGCTTCAACAGTTTGTTTTAGTTTGATAGATATTATTATGCTTCTGCCACGTATTCTTCACTCGTTGGAGGTTTATATAATTATATAGATTAATGTGCGTAACAATAACAAATAGTAATAAGTATATATAGCATTGAATAAGTTGCAAATTTCTCAGTCCTCGTTCATAAAATCTGACCAAAAAATGAAGATCCTTATCAGCTCTCTGCTGTTTACCATTGTGGTTTTTCTAAATTTTGATGGTAAGTGTACTCCTTATAACAGAAATTTCTACCTGAATATGAAAAATTAGATATTACAAGAAATACAACTTTTAAATTGTAGGCCTTCAAAATGCTTAACTTTTAAATTTTATTGTTTTTTTAATTTTCGATACTCAATATTATTTTATTCATGCGGCCTTTCTTATTTATTCATTAGTTCGAAACACTTAATATTTTAAGTTGCTTCATTTGTATCTCATCCAATTAAAAATTTGTTAGAATTTAATTTCCAAATTTAAAACGTTTAATTTAAGTTTTTGATCCCTCTTATACACATTTTCTAATGACTGAATATTTTTCTAATTTTCAAATTATTCCATATCTGTAAATGAAGCTTGAATCAAGATAACGTTGAATCAACATACTAAATATATTACGACGTTGAAAAGAAAATCCACTATCAACAATCTCAGGTCACATCAGAAAGAAATTTTTAAATGAAAGTCTTTATTTCTTAGAAAATTGCTTTACGTAATTTGTAGATAGCCTCTTCAAATATTTCTTAATTTGAAGTATTAAAGTGATGAAATGTTATTTCCGTTTTTATTTTTCTCTCTTATATCTCATTACTCAGTTTCATATGGTTTTTCATTTAAAAAAATAGAATTTAAGTATTTTTAATTTAGCTTAATTATTCTTATTTTTTTACGTTTATTATTTTATATTATTATTATTCTTATGTTAATTTTTTCTTGAAAATCACTGTGTTCGTGAGTTAGTCGTACTTTTTTAATCCATACCTACCCTGTTAAGAATGTGAGGCATTCTGCAACACAATAAAATTCACGCAATTATAATGGAACTCCAGGACTTAAAGGAAGTCACGAAAATCACGGAATTCACGAAATTCGTGGATTTAAAGGCATTTTCGAAATCTGTGGAATTCATCAAATTCACGGAATTAATGGATTTCAGGGAATTAATTAAATTCATGGAATTCAAGGAATTCATAGAATTAAATGAATTCACGGAATTTATGGAATTCACTGAATTTTTGGAATTCAAGGAATTCACTGAAATCACGGAATTCAATAAATTCACTGCAATCACGGAATTCACTGGATTTGCTGAATTCAGTGAATTGATGATATTTATGGAATTCAAGGAACTCAAGGAATTTACGGAATTCATAGGATTTATGGAATCGATGGAAATTTTTATGAATTTCTTGTTATTAATGAATACCATTAATTCCACGACTTTCTTGAATTTTACGAATAAGCTGAATTACGTCACTAGCTTGAACTACGTGAATTCCATGAATTCCATAGATTCCGCGACATCCATGAATTCCGTGATATCCATGAATTCCGTGTATTCCATAAATTCCGTGAATTGCAGCATTTCCGTAAATATCTTAAATATTATTAAGTTCTTGAGTTCAACGAATTATTTGGAATCCGCAAATTCAATGAATTACGTGAATTCTGTGACTTCTGTGAGTTTGTTGGATTCCGTGAATTCCGAAAATTTCCTGATCTTCTTGAATTCCGTGACTTCTGTAAATTCGGCGAATTCTCTGATTTGATTGAATTCCCTGAATATCTGAAATTCCGTGAATTCATTGAATGTGTTGAGTTCCACGAATTCTATGAATTCCTTGAATTGCAGCATTTCCGTAAATTTCTTGAATATAATTAATTGCTTGAGTTCAGCAAATTCTTTGCAGTCCGTAAATTCAACGAATTACGTGAATTCGTAGACTTCCGTGAACTTTTTCGATTCCGTGAATTCCGTCAATTTCCTGATTTTCTTGAATTCTGTGGCTTCTGTAAATTCCGTTAATTCTCTGATTTTCTTGAATTCCGTAAATATCTGAAATTCCGTGAATTCATTGAATTTTTAAAATTCCGCGAATTCCATGAATTTGTTGAATTTGTTGAATTCCTTGATTTTTTTAAATTCCTTTAATATAGAAAAATTCCACGAATCCCTTGGATGCCGTGAATTCCTCGAATTCCGTGGATGATTCAAATTCCTCGAATTCCGTGAATTCTATGAATGCCGGTAATTCCGTGAAATCCGTGAATTCCGAGAGTTCTATGAATTCTGTGAATTCCGTAAATTCTATGAATATCACAAAATCCTTAAATTCCATGAATTCGTTGAATTCTAGAAATAGGCGCGTTATATACTAAACATTAGCAAACGTTTTGGTTTCGTGCGAACATTTTTTTTTCTTCCAGGAACAAGTCTTCTGAGAACTGATTTACATGATTTCTTTAATTTTTCGCTTTAATTGGTGTCAAGTTACCCCCCGAATTGCTGGGATATTCTAAGTTTTTGTCAATTCCTCAAATTCCATAAATGCTCTAAAATCGCTTCAATACTCTGAATTCCCTGACGTGTTCCAACTTTTCTGAAATACTCTAAATTCTTTTAAATACTTCAATTCCTTGGATAATCTCACTTCCCTGAGTTCCTTGAATAACTGAAATTCTTTGAAATCCGTGAATTCTCTCAAATCTTTGATTTCTTTGAATTTCCTGAAATACTTGAGTATCCTGAATTTCCTTAATTCTTTGAATTCCACAAAGGATCTGAAATCCTTGAGAATCTCTAAATTCCATGAAAGCTATGCATTTCCTAAAATCCTTTAATGCCTTGAGTTCTCTAAATTTCCTGAATTCCTAAAAATCTCTGAATTTCGTAAATTTTCTGAAATCCGTGAATATTCACAAATCCTCAAATTCTCTGCATTTCCTGGAATACTTTAATACCTTGAGTTCTCTGAATTTTCTAAATTCCTAAAAAGCTCTGGATTTCTTAAATTCTTCAAAATCCTTGAATTTCCTGAAATCATTCATTTCGCGAAATTCCCTAGAATCATGGAATTCCTTGAGTATTCTAAATTCTTTACACAACTTGAATAACCTGAGTTCTTAAAAATCCTTGTTTACTCTGAATTTCAAGAAAATTGTTAAGCATTTTAAACATCGTGAAACCCTTTGATTCATTGAATAATATAAATATCCCTTAATTCTATCAATTTCATGATTGCGTTGAAATTCATTATTTCTCTGAATATACCTTATTATTTAAATGATTTGAAATCTCTCATGACCTCCGTCATTCTTGAATTTCTTGAATATGCTTGATTCATTGAATGTATGAATTCTCTTAATTCCCTGAATCATTGGATACTCAGAATTTTCATAATTTCTACAAATTTAAGAGTTCCTTGAGTCCGCTGAATCCTCGGAATTATATAGATTCTCTGAATTCTCTGAATTATCTGAATTGGCTAAATTCTCTGAATTTTCTTATTTCTCTGAATGTCCTAAATTCCCTAAATTTAATATATCCCTCCAAATTAGTGAATTCAGATGATTCACAGAATTTCATGGACTTCAAAATATTGAAAGATATTTAAAATTATTTAGAGTTTAACCCTTTACGGAATACTGGTAACCCAGGTTACCACTTTTTTATTGGCAAATTATTCTCTAGATTCAATGTTTTTAAAGCAATATAAAAAAGTCTAATTGATATCGTATTATAAGCATTGTAGAATGTACATACAATGATGACGAATATATTGCGTTAAATTATAATTAAATATAAATAAACAAATTTCGGCAATAGCTCTTCTTTACGAATGGATTCATTTTTTAATGATTTATAGAATTAATTAGAATACAAAAGTTTACTCTGGGGTTTTTGGGGTCGGTGATTTACTATCAGGAACCAGATTTGCAAAATGAAAAATAGCGGATCCAATATGGTGGAGAAGTTTAAAAGAGATTAGTGGATTTTCATGAAACTTGGCATCTAGAGGTTTTTTCGATCTGTGATAATGCATCTAACGTCAGGTGTTAAAAACTCAAAATTTTTGATTTTCATCAAACTTATCACTCGTGCGTTTTTGGAGTCACTGCTTATGAATCCGAAGCCAGATTTGCAAAATTCAAAATGGTGGATTCAGTATGGCCGAAGAGCTTACAAAATTAATGGATTTTCATGAAACTTGGCACCTATGGTTTCTTTGGGTTTCTAATCACAAATTTGAAGTCAAATTTCACAAATTTAACACGGTGAATCTAATATGGTAGACTAATCTTGATGAATTTATTGGATTTTCATCCAACTTGTTACTCTGGTGTTTTGGGAGGTGTTGATTACAAATCCAAATTCGGTTTTCAGAAATTCATAATGGAGAATAAAATTTAGCAAAAAAATATTAACAAACCGAATGGATTTTTATGATATTTTGTATCTAGGGGTTTTAAGGGTTGCCGGTTATAATCAAATTTTGATTTTAACCTAAATTTTAAAATTAACTACCCCGAAAACTCCTAGAAGCCAAGTTTTATGAAACTGAAACATTATTTAAAGTTCATCAACCATATTGGATGCTCCATTTTTAATTTTGCATATATGGCTGCAATTTCATAATCACGACCCGAAAAACCCTGATTTACAAGTTTTATGAGAATCCAACAACTTTTTCCAAATTTGTCCACCACGTTGAATCCGCCATTTTAAATTTATAAAATTTGACTTCAGATTTCTTTTTCAGAGACCCAAAAAAGCCAGATGCCAAGTTTTACAAAAATCCATTAAATTATTTAAAAATTGGCCGCCATTTTGAATTTAGCAAATCGGGCTCGAGATTCATGAAGATGAACTCCTAAACCACCGATTGACAAGATTGATGAAAATCTAACAACTTTCGCAAAAATTTTCCACCATGTTAAACTCGCCATTTTGAATATTTAAAATCTGACTTCAGATTCATTTTCAGAGACCCCGAAAACCTACAGATGCCAAGTTTAATAAAAATCGATTATTTTTTTGAAAACTCGTCCGCCATTTTGAGTTTAGAAAATCAGGCTCCGGATTCTTAATAAAGGACTTGAAAAACCACTGATTGACATGTTTAATGAAAATCCAACAACTTTTTAAAATGTGTCCACCATTTTGAATCCGTCATTTTGAATATTTAAAATCTGACTTCAGTTTCATGATCAGTGACACCAAAACCCCATAAGGTGCTTATGGTATATCTGTGAAATTAGTTTGATATAAAAATGTATGCTGAACGATATCAAAGAATTAAAAAACATTTAAATGTATTTAAATGCATTCTAAGCAATTCAAAAGAATGAAAAATAATACAATATATATGCAAGTGTGCTCAAAATAATTTTTTGTCCGATCCCCCTTGAAAACGCGCCATTGCATGCACGTGAAGCAGACGTAATGTGGCCACTTACAGCCCAGTGGCCTTCGCATATAAGAAACTTCGCCGCCGGGCCAACATGAAATTTTACGCCCGATACATAAATACCTTTACGCCCGATATACACGCATAGCACCACGCAAATGGGACGCCCGGCAGAAGTGGCACATGATGTAAATTGAAGTGCTTTTTCTTTGAACCCTTTTTTCATAAAGTATTTACGAAAGGGGAAAATACTGCAGGGAAAAGGGGGAAAAGGGAAAAGAAAAAAGGAAAGGGAGAAATAGGAAATAAAAAATGAAGAGAAGAGTGAAGGGAACGGGGAAAGGTTTAAAAGGAAAGCTTAAAAGGGGAAGGGGAAAATGAAACAGAAAAAGGGAATAGTTTCAAGGAAAAGAAAAGAAGAAAATGAGAAATCGGAGAGGTTGAAAAGGAAAAGGCGGAAATAGGAAAAGGGGAAAAGAGAAAGATGAAAGGGGAATGGAAGAACAGATAAAGAACAAGGGTAAAGGGAATGGGGAAAGGCGAACGAGTGAATAGAGAAAGGGGGAATGATAAAGGGGAATGGGGAAAATAAGGAAGGGGAAAGGTTGAAAAGGAAAAGGGGCAAATGCGAAAAGGGGAAAAGATAAAAATAAAAGGGAAAATGTAAAAAAGGGAAAAAGTACAAGGACGAACGGAAAGGGTGAAAATGGAAAGGAGAAAAGAAAACAGGAAAGGGGGAAATGAGAAAAAGGTTGAACGGAACTGGGAAAGGATGCAAAGAGAAAGGTTAAAAGGGGAAGCGAAAGCAAAACAGCGAAAGGGAATGGAGGAAAGAAAAAGGGAAGGAAAATATGAGAAACCGGAAAGGGTGATAAAGAAATGGAAAAGGGAACAATAAAAGGGGAAAGCGAAGAATATGAAAAAGGTTCAAGGAAACGGAGAAATAAAGAAAGGGGGAAGGGAAAAGAGATAAATTGGGAAACGTTAAAGGAGAATGGGTAAAAGGGAATAGGAAAGAGTGAAAAGGGGAAAGTGAAAAGGAATACAGTAAAGGGTATTGGGAAAGGGGAAAGGAAAATTCAAGGGAGGAAATGAGACAGCATTATAGGAGAAGGGAAATGGTACAGGGGAAGAGAAAGGGGTAAAGGGAAGGGAAGGGAAATGGTGAAAAGGGATAGGGGAATGACGAAAGGGGAAGGGGAAAACGAGAAAGGGGAACGTCTGAAAAGTGAAGCGGAAAAGGGAAATGCGAAAAAACGAGAATACTTGTTTTCAAGAAGGGTAGGACAAAATGTATAGTATGTTTCAAGGGTGTAAGGCTATTTGCCTCGTGTGACTTCCCCCCCTCGCTTCGCTCGGGCTTTCAGTACACACTCGTCAAAATAACCTTCTTTATGCCCTCGATACACAATGTACTATTTAATAAGAAATTTACTAAATCGAAGAGTATTAATTACTAATTAGATATATCTGCTGTTTGCTACATATCTGCAATACAAATAAGGCATTAACACAAAAATCAGTGTGTTTTTTGTAGACATATATTTCGAAAGGTATTTTTTTATCATGGAGGTAGCGAATTGAATCATTTTCAGTACTTTTACAGGATGTCTGCAATGCGAGAAAATAATTAACGTTATTTTATTACAAGATAGAACATGATTTATAAAATTAATATATTTTTCTGAAAAAAAGATCTTCTAACAATCGCTCTACTGGGAATCGAATCACAGAAACTTCCTATTGCCGGTCGGGTTCTTTCCCAGTTAAGCTATCTGAGAGATCGAGAGAAAAATACTTTTTCAGCAATATACGCTATCTCATTGTAGATAGTGTATTTATTATTAGAGTAATTTTAAAGAGTATCTGTAATAAAATAAAATAATTAACGTCATTTTATTACAAGACGGAACAAAACTTAACAAACAAAAAAATGAATATATTTTTCTGAAAAAAGATCTTTTAACAATCGCTCCACTGGGAATCGAAGCACAGAACGTCCGTTTTCTGGTCGGATACTTTTTCAGGATATCCGTAATAACAGAGAATAATTAACGTCATTTTCTGGAAAGATGGAAAATAATTTTCAAAAAATTTGTTTAATTGTATTTTTCTGAAAAAGATCTTCCGACAATCGCTCCACTGGGAATCGAAGCACAGAACGTCCATTTCCCGCTCGGATACTTTTTCAGGATATCCGTACTAACAGAGAATAATTAACGTCATTTTCTGGAAATACTGAAAATAATTTTCGAAAATTTTTTTTAATTGTATTTTTCTGCAAAAAGATCTTCGAACAATCGCTCCACTGGGAATCGAACCACAGAACATTCTATTGCCGATTGGGTGCAATAAGCTATCTCAAGCTAGATGTTGTGTTTATAATGCGAGTAATTTTACGCGATATCTGTAATAACAGAAAATAATTAACGTCATTTTATGAAAACATGAAAAATAATTTAAATAAAATGTTTTAGTAATATTTTTTCTTTAGAAAGATCTTCTAACAAGCGCTCCACTGGGAACCGAACGACAGAACGTCCGTTTTCCGCTCGGATACTTTTGCAGTATATTTGTAATAATGCAGAATAATTAAAGTCATTTTATGGCAAGGTGGAAAATAATTT
>JAWWLR010035808.1:0-10324 GCA_035041075.1 Acraspis erinacei | reverse complement strand
CAGCAGGATGGTGTAAATTGGCATCTCTCAAATTTTAATGCATATCGCCTCTAATTTATTTGAATTCACACAAAAAAAATGAGTTTTTTGTGTGCAAAAAAAACGTGACTTAGAGGTTCCGCCAGCCCCATGAAATGAATGTTTATCACTTTTGTTAAAAACGTATTTTTTGTCATAGATTTATTTCATTTGTTGAAATTTAAACTATTGTGTCGAAAAATCATTTCTTTTCATTCTAAATCACTTTTTGTAGCTGAAAATTTAATTTTACCATTTTAAATATAAAATCCAAGTCTTTCATTTGAAAATTCGTTTTTTTTTGTTAAATCTAACTGTTTACTATTTAAATTTAAATCATTCTTATTTAAATTGTGGACTATTACATTTATCGTTGAGAAATAACGCTTTCTATTTAATTTGATAAAAAAACAACTTTTAAACCAAAAAATAAATTTTCGCCTAAAAATATGAATCTTCGGCCAAAACGTGGTACAACAAAAATTTTCAAACAAAATGGTTGAATCCTGAATCAAAGGAAAGTAATTTTTAAACAACCGGTTGCGTTTATATAGAAGAAATAGGAAATTTCTACGGAAGCAGATACATTTTTTAATCAAAAATACAAATAAAAAAAATTGACGAAAAAATATTTGAGATTGACTTTTCAACATAGAAATATGAGTTTTAAACAAAATGTAAATTTCCTACGAAATAATTTAATTTTCAAGCGAACAGGATGAATTGAACAAGATTGTTGAATATTCAACAAAAAATTTGCATTTTCATCTAAGAAAGATGCAATTTATACTATGGTAAATGAATTTTTAAATTAAAAAGACAAATGTTTAAATAAATTTTCGACCTTTCATCCAAAAAACACTAAAGGTTGTTTTTCAATGCCAAAAAATGAATTTTAAGCAAAAAGCAGAGCTTTTTACAAATATTGTGGAATTTTCAAACAAAGAATAAAATTTATAACTAAAAATATAATCGTCTGAAGGCCGTAATCCTGATATAATAATATCATTGTTACCGCAAATCTTCATTTCAGAAATAAAAAATTCCTAAAAATAAATTAATACTAATTAAATTAATTGATAACAGATAATAGTTGTAAACAACTTAAATTTAAAAAACAATGGACAACTTACATTTGAATACTTTTATGTTTAGATTTTCTATTTTTAAACATAAATTATTTATAGCAAGCAAAAATTTTAACAATATTTTCTATTAGAATAAGTTTAATGAACTATTACGATAAGTATGAGGTGAAAAATAAATTTTTTCTGCAAAAACGACGAGAATTTTCTATTTTTAAAATTACATTATTTATAAAAAAAGCTATATATGATAATTTATTAATAACAATAATTAATAATGCTTGTTGACAACATTCATTATTTCAGTGAATCTGTTGAGCAACTTTTATACAAATCAGAGATCAACAGATTTTTTATCAGGAAAGAAATGTTAATTATTTTTATTATATTTTTTTAACAAGAGTGATTAATAAAAAATTACGATTCACTTTTTAGGGCGAACTACTTTTGTTCAATTTTTTTTTCTTAGCTTGTATCGTTCGTCCAAAAATTGAAGTTTTTTATGCTTGATGATGTTCTTATGAAGAAAACTAAAACTACGTGTCCTTTAAAAAAGTGATTAATAATAAAATTTTAGATATTATGTTTTTTCTTATTTTGCATAGTATAACTGCAAAATGATAATTTCAGCTGAAACCCCATTTTCTTAGTTGTAAATTGAACTATTTGCTTAAAAAATCATATATTTTGTTAAAAATTAATCTTTTTGTTTAAAAATTTTTGTATTTTGTCAAAACTTTGTCTTTTGTAGTGAATAAATCATTTTTTCTTTAAAAATTCAATTGTTAGAGATTTCAAATTTCATTAAATGTTGAAATGGTTGGTTCAAAATTCGTGTATGTTATTAGAAATTATTCTTTTTTGGTAGAAAATTATAAGTTTGATTGTAAATTTTTTTCTTAATTTTTTTTCTTAAAAGTTGATATTTTTTTTTGGAAAATTTATCTATTTTTTTGAAAATTTGGCTTTTTTGTAGAAAATCAACATTTTTCGTTGAAAATGCAACTAACAGGATATGTTGAAAATTCAAATAAAAATTAAAATATTTGGTTAAAAATTGTATGTATTTTGTTACAAATTATTTCATTTTCGTAGAATATTGATCTTTTAATTGATGTTTTATTTCTTCGCTTAAAAATCAGAATTTTTAGTTGAAAATTACTTAAAATAATTTAAAAAAATTTTTTTTTCGTTGAAAATTATCGATGTTTTTGAAAATTTTTCTTTTTTAGTAGAAAATTTATTTTCTGAGTTAAAAATTCAACTATTTCTTTGCATTTTTTTATCAAACATACATGATTTTAATTAAAAGTTAATATATTTGGTTAAAAAATTACTGAATTTTTTTAAAAGTTTTTTTTTTTGGTAGAAAACGAAATTTTTTACTGGAAACACAGCTATTTCATTTTTGCTAAAGCATTTTGAAAGATTTATTTTTTAATTGAAATTCATATTTTGGATTTCAGAAGTCAACTGAAATCTTTTTAGACGAAAATTAGACTATTTTTTATGGAAATTGGCCTTTTTAGTTTGAAAATTGACCTAGTTTAGTGGAAATTGCATCTTTCTTGGATAATAGTAAAAAAATTTGGTTGAAAATTAATCAATTTTTGTTGTAAAAGTCATTTTTTTGTTGTTAAAAATTCAACTATTTTGTACAAAAATTTACATTTCGTTAAAAACTAATATTTTGGTGTCGAAAAGTCAAATTGAAATATTTTTTGAATGAAAATTTGAATATTTTATTGAAGCTTTGTCTTTTTAATTTAAAAATTCATATTTTTGTCAATTTTTATTAAAGCACTTTTTTAAGAAATCATTTTGGTTTATCTCTTTGATCAGGAATTCAACTATTTTGTTGAGAATTAATTTTTTGCTCAAGATTCACATTTTTTGGTTGAAAATTCAATTTCTGTAGAGAAAATTCATTTTTTGTCTTGAAGTTTCAGCAATTTAGGTGATAATTTTTTTCCTATTTGAAAAACTTTTACTTATTGAAATTCCCTCTTTCTGGTTTGAAAATTCATTTTCTTTAATAATAAAATTTCATCTCTTTTGTTTTAGATATCAGTTACATTTTTTTGTTGAAATTGTAATTAATTTTTTGGAAATTTTTGAAAATCTTTTTTGAGTATGTTGGTGATTTTTTTTAATCAAAATTTTTATTTGGGTAACCTTAAAGCAACGATATTCTTAACGTGAAGTAAGTGGGCCAATTACAGAAACAGGTGTGTAAATATTTTTTTCATTCTAAAGCACACATTCTAAAGCCATCGATAAATCTGGAAAAGATGGAAAATTTTTGAGAAAAATAGTCTTCCTCCTTCTTCGTAATTCATTTAAACAATAAATAAATCACGTTCTTGAGTAAAAAAAAAATCAGTTTACTATTCCCTATTATAAACATTATTCTGAAAAAGTGAAGATGATAAGCAGCTTTCTATTTCTGACATTTGTGGTGGTGCATTACCTTAAAGGTATGTGTGCTTTAATAGCTTAATTATTAGTTTTAACAATTTTTTTTACAGTGGGTTGGAGAATTGTATAAAATCAATTTTTAATAGATGGAAACTTTAGAAAAAAAATGTCCAACCAAATAAATATTTTTTCAATCAATTCAAAAATTGTAATTCAAAACTTTGAGGATCCTGAAAAATATAATGAGTTTTTGAAATCGATTCATTCAGATTTTTTTTTTAAAGAAAAAGCTGATAAAATTTCAAAGAAAGTTGTCGATCCTGATTTTTCGTTTACTTTTTCAAGTTTTTTTTTTGAATAAATAAATATGACGACAAAAACGATAATTTTCTCTATTTTGCGTTCCCGATGCTGGACAATAAATAAAAAAAAATATAAACAAATTACTTGTTGAAAATCTGCTTTCTATCATTTTTTATAGTTTAACGTTTCTCTTAAGACTATTCTTGTTGATATTATAAACAAATTTAATTAAAGAATGCATTATTCAGGCATCTGTTGACAAAAAATTTGTATTTTTCTTCGATTTAAGTCCTTGTAATTGAGAACTTCATTTTAGTTGTAGCGAAATTCATAATTAGTTCATAAATATTATGATTTTTTAAATAAAGTTAATAAACAAGTGCATTATTTGGGCATTTGTGGACGTAAAAACTCGTTGTTTTTTTAAATCAGTCCTATTAATTTCAGAAAAAAGTTCTTTTTTTCATTCCGTACTTACAATTGGCCAACACAAGAGGGTCTGAATACAAGGAATGATTGAATAATACATTTAATGTTTATTATATATAAATTATATAACATATGAAAATTCGAGATACTCACGAGTCTGAAGAAATTTATTTTTTTCTGCAATTTAAAGGACTGATTTTTATAGAGAAAAAAACGAACTTTTACGTCAACAAATGCCCGAATAATGCATTTTTTAATTAAAATTGTTTAAAAAAACATAAAATTAATCAACTAATTATGAATTTTACTGAAATTATCGTAAAGTTCCCAATTAAAAGGACTGAAATTGAGAAAAACGAGTTTTTCCGTCGGCAAATGCCCAACTAATGCATTTGCTTATTAAATTTGTTTTTTAAAAATCATAGAATTTATAAACAAATTATGGATTTTTCTGAAATTATTGTAAAGTTCTCAATTTTAACGACTGGCATTGAAAAAAACGAAGTTTTCCGTCGATAAATGCCCAAATAATGCATTTGTTTATTAAGTTTGTTTAAAAAAAAAACATAAAATTAATCAACTAATTAAGAATGTTACTTAAATTATCGTAAAGTTCCCAATTAAGAGGACTGACATTGACAAAAACGGGTTTTTACTTCGATAAAATGTACAAATAATGCATTTGTTTATTCAATTTGTTTAAAAAATCATAACATTTATCAAAAAATTATGAATTTTTTTGAAATTCTCATCAAGTTATCAAGCAAAAGGACTGACATAGAGAAAAAGGAGTTTTTCCGCCGACAAATGCCCAAATAATGAATTTGTTTATTAAACTTGTTTTTAAAAAATCATAGAATTTATCAACAAATTATGGATTTTTTCTTAAATTATTGTAAAATTCTCAATTGAAAGGACTGACATGAAAAAGACAACAGTTTTTCCGTCGAAAAATGTTCAAATAATGCATTTGTTCATTCAATTTATTTAAAAAATCCTAATACTTATCAACGAATTATGAATTTTTTTGATATTGTCGTCAAGTTCTCAAGTAAAAGACTGATATTGAAAAAAACGAGCTTTTACGTCGAAAAATGCCCAAATAATGCATTTTCTAATTAAATTTGTTTAAAAAAATCCTCCTATTTATCAACAAATTGTTCATTTTTCTGAAATTATTGTAGAATTGTCAATTAAAAAAACTGAAATTGAGAAAACCGAGTTTTTTCGTCGACAAATGCCCAAATAATGCATTCGTTTATGAAATTTGTTTAAAAGATTGTAAAATTTATCAACAAACTATGAATTTTAATGAAATTATTGCAAATTTCTCAATTAAAAGGACTGAAATTGAGAAGAATGAGTTTATCCGTCGACAAATGCCCAAATAATTTAGTTGTTTATTAAATTTGTTTTTAAAAAATCATAGAATTTATCAACAAATTATGGCTTTTTTCTTAAATTATTGTAAAGTTCTCAATTGAAAGGACTGACATGAAAAAAACAACAGTTTTTCCGTCGAAAAATGTTCAAAGAATGCATTTGTTTATTCAATTTATTTTAAAAATCCTAATATTTACCAAGAAATTATGAATTTTTTATATATTGGCTTCAAGTTCTCAATTAAAATGACTGATATTGAAAAAAACGAGCTTTTACGTCGACAAATGCCCAAATAATGTATTTGTTTATTAAATTTATTTTTAATATTAAGAAGAATAGTCTTAAGAGCAATTTTTTTATTAAAATATTGTTTCCATTCAAAAAACTAAAAAAATAACAAATTTTTTGTCGATAAGAAAAAAATTTTCAAACAAGAAATATTTCGCTTGAATAAAGGGGAAAAATAAATAATTTGTTTTGTTTTAATCGGGAAATCTGAAATCTAATGAAATTTTTGATTTGAAAGAGGCATTTAAAATTTTGAAAACAACTAATTTTTTACTAAAAAGTGCCAGAATTTACTGTTAAAAAAGTTTTCTTTGTTAAAGACTTTAAACTTAAAAAGTAAACAGTTTCTCGACTTAAAAGAGGGAAAGTTAAAAATGAAAGCAAAGTCTATTTTTATTTTTTCTGGCTTTGATAAACAAATCTGTTGAAATTGTGCTATTTTTTAATTCTGGGTTGTTAAAATTAGTCGTTTCATGTTAAAAATTCAAATATTTGGCTAAAAAATTCTACGCTTTGGTTGAAACTTCATCTTCTCGCTTTTTTTTATCACAAATTTGTCTTTCTTGCTTGAACTTAACTATTTTTTATTAGCAATTAAAAAATTTTCGTTGAAAGATCAACAATTATATTTGGTCTTTAAGCATGATTTTTGTTATTCGACTATTTTGCATTTAAAATTAAAATTTTTTTGGGGTTGAAATTTGAAGTAATTTAAAAGAAATTGTTTTACTGCTTAAAAATTTATTATTTAAAAAATTTTCCTTTTTCTTTCTCGAAATATCATTTTATTAGTTAAAGAATGAACTGTCTTCTTAACAACTAGTTTCCTTTCTCAAAAAATAATTTTCCAAATTGAAAATATAACTCTTTTATTTCCGGTTGAAAATGGTCAAATCGGGTTTTTTTATTCAAAAATTTAATAATAAATTATTGTAACTATAATTGTATATTTAATTATATATTATAATTGAAAATTCAAACTATTTTTATAAAAATTTAACTTTGGTTGAAAATCCAACCATTTTTGGTCTAATATTCAACTATTTAGTTAAAAATTCAACTATTTGGATAAATATTGAAGTATTTTGTTAAAAATTCTTCTCTTTTTCTACAAAGTTAAACTATTTTGTTGATATTTTTTTTTAGATGCCACTATTAATTTAAAATTTTATTTGTGTATCTATTAATCAAGATTAGAAATTTTCTGCAATATCAGTTTTATAAATAAAAATTTCCAGATGAGTCGATTTATTTCATGATAAAATGTATTTCTGAATATTTCTAATCATTATTGAGGAAGAAAAAATATTGATTTTAAATTATTTCGTACTATTGAAAATAATTCTATACTTAACATTTTGTTGTAATACTACAATATTTTAAGTTTTTTTACATTTGCAAAAAGATCAGAAGAAGAAATCATGAATAAAAATTTTGCTAAAACAAAATTTTGGGACCCAACACCAAAAAATTACAGGTACCCAACCATCAGATTTCTGAAGAAACTTTCAATAATGTAGGCTGTATTTTAAAAGATTATTCAAATTTTCAAGATTTCCACAAGATCAAGAAAGAAGTTAAAAAATTTTAAGAAACTTTTTCCAATTTTGCAGAATTTGAACCAATTATAGGAAAAGTGGTATTGATGAAAGAACATTTTAATTGCAAATTATTTTCCAATTTTAGAAATTTCTGAACGGTCACCAAAAAATTACTGCTACATTATTTAGCTCTCATTCTTTTAAATTGGTAAAATTTGAAATTATGTCTAAAGATATCTGGAAGATTTTAAGGAATTTTTTTCGTAATTTTTCTGGGTTTAGACAATTCTAAGAAAACTTTGAATTATTTTGTAAGATATTTAGAACGATTGTGATATTTGGAAATATTCTAAAATATTTTTATTCTTCGAAGTATTTCAATAAATTCAAAACGAAATGTTGATTTTTTAATTTATGGAAAAGAAGGAGCTTTTAAAGATGTTAAAAGGCTTCTAGAGTCAAAAATGTTCTTCAAAATCCAGGCTGAAAATCCAGGTTGAAAATTGAAGTAATTTAAAAGAAATTGTTTTACAGATTAAAAATTTAAAGAAATAAAAAATAATTTAAAATTTCCACAAGAATCATAAGAAATGCTTTTCATTTTGTTGATAACATCCAAACTTCTTGAGAGCTTCATAATTTTTTTCTAAATTCAAAAAAGCTTTCTATTTTGCTTTAAATTTAACTTAACTTAACTTAACGTTAGGTACCTTATTTACTATTCATTCGACACTTTGCCGCTCAAGAATTAAAATATTTTAGAATCTTTTCAAAATTTATTATCCTTCTAAATATCTTAAGAAATAATTCAAAAATTTTGTTAGACAAGGATTTTTAACAAAATAGTTCAATCTTCAATCTAAAAATATGAGTTTTCAACCAAAAATTTTTGGATATTTAACAAAACTTATATTTTCATAAAATTATTGATACATTCTGAGTTAAAAATGCAAAAATTTGTTTAAAAATAATTTTGGCTAAACTTAGATATTTTTTATTTAAAATTAAAATAGTTTTACTCATTCCAATCTATTTGTGAATAATAATGATTTTTTCCAATTTTTTATTTTTTTCTGCCAAATTAGGCATAGAATTATTCTTTAAAGTTAGTTTATTGAAAACTAACCAAGATTTCACAGTCGAAAATTGAAAGAAATTAATAATACTATTTATAATCGGAATGTTTCAAGAATTTTTTTAAACGAATCAATGGATTTCAAATCAATTACACTCAACCAAAAAGAATAGTGACATTTTCAATGTAAAAAAATATTATTTTTAACAGACATAAAAAATGTATAACAAAATAGTTCAATCTTCGAAAAAAATGATTTTTCAACAAATATTTTCATTAAAAATTAAAAATAGTTTAATTTATTTAAATAAATGAATTATTAATGAACAATGTAATTCAAATGTAATTTTTACAATATATGTTTCAATTTTAAATAAAAAAATATCTGAGTTTAGCCAAAATTTATTTTTAACCAAAACTTTCTATTTTTAACTAAAAAAGATAAAATTTCAATAAAAAAGATGAATTTTCGAACCAAAATTACGTATTTTTAAGAGAAGAGTGGAATTTTAAGTCAAATGGTTGAATTTTAAACTGGAAAAAATTGATTTTATCAACGCCGAATGGAATATTAAAAATTTTCAGTTCAAAAAATTGTTTTTTAAGAACAACAAAAAAACACCAATTTTAAACAAAATAGTTCAATTTTCTTCCAAAGTGCTTTAATTTTCCAATGAAGTAGGCAAGTTTCAACCACCTGAGAAGAATTTTTAATAAAACTTTCTAAGTGTCTGAATCAACATTTTGAACAAACTAAACAAAAAATTAAGCTGAAAATAATGATTTTCCAATAAAAGATATTTATATAATCAATCCAGTAGTTGAATTTGCAATCAAGAAGATTAATTTTCTAAGAAAAAAACGACTTTACCTTTTAATTAAAAGCGGAATAAATAAATTTCGGTTTAAAAAATTAATTTTCAATTAAAAAAAATATCTTTTAACAAAACAGTTAAATTTTTAACCAGTAAGATGAATTTTTAATAAAGGGGTACAGCATTCTACAAAGTAGTTGCATTATTAACCGAAAAATCGAATTCTCAATGCAAACTTTAATATTTGAATTTTAAAATAAAAACTATCAATTAAAAGAAAAAAACAGCCCCTGTGAATACGAAAACTTCCTAAATGATTTTTTTTAATTAGATGTAAAGCCAAATGGTAAAGCACCAATAAGGAAGCTTCAGGTAACATTTGAGGATAACAACCGCATCATGGCTGATGCCAATATAGATTGGTCTGGTAAGAAACCCGTTTGGCTGGCGAATTATGAGCGGCATTATATGGAAAAGCGTCTGCAACAGCTTCATCCTTTTCAGAAGTATTTCATCTATACACATTTAGACGGGAGAGCGACTTTCATTTCAGAGACCAATGGCCCGGAAGATTTACAGGCTACCAAGTTGAAAAACCATGTCCCAGCTTATTATGAGCTCCGTGTTCAAACACGAGACTTTATCGAAGTATTTGATACCAAATTTTTGGAGCCTTACAATCCCCGAAGACTTGAATCCAAAGGATTCAACACAGGGAAACGTCAATTATATGGCTATATTTACATAGCAATAAAAAATACCCAATCAGTTTATGTTGGATATGTGTACGATCACGGAATAGATGGTGTACCGAACCCTAAAGGTTAATTTTGTTCCATTTAACAATTCCCGCTGTTAAAGTTTACATGATATTTAAAAAAAGTTTACCCTACGATGGTAAACAATTTGTGCTCTGCTACGGCGTCTTTAGCAGCAATCTTCTCTGAAATAAATTACACTATTGTAGAC
>JAWWLR010035801.1:0-10324 GCA_035041075.1 Acraspis erinacei | reverse complement strand
TTTGAAAATGCACGTTGAGATTCTGACTTACTTTTATTTAAGCACCGCTAATATTCATATGCTGTTAATTTATAAATGAATAAATTTTTCTTCCGTAAAAGAAAGCATTATGCTATTAGTGATGTATATCACAAAATCTTCACAATAACTGATCAAATTTATTATCAGAAACTTTTTGAAATATTATCAAACATTCTCCGTAAAAATGGGAAATTTCTTTTTTCTACGTTGTCATATTTTTCATGTCCCTTTTGGAAATATAACTTCATTCTGTTATTTTCAATGCAGAAAAACGAGCTTGGAATTCCACCAGTGGTCTTATTTTAATATCACTGGATAAAGTTCTTTTAGTCGTATTCCGGAACCTGAAAGTATGGCTGAAAAATACTTTTTTCAAGTTATTATAAAGTAAAATTGGATTTAAAAATAGCACTGTAAAAGTATAAAAATTGATTTTTGTGAAAGTATATGTGACAAATTTTAAAATTTGAAAACTTGGCTCCTAGTCACCCAGAAAATTAATCTACGTTTCTGTAGTGGAGAACGACTTGCAATTTAGATAAGTTTTTATAACCAACAAATTTTAATTTGCATATTTTAGATTAATATATGTCCTGCTACAGGCTACCAGTTAAGTCCCCCCTGCCTCTCCTTTCTAGCGGCGCCTCAACTGAGCTGAGCGAGCGGGTTCAAATCCACCAATCCCAGGATAGCGTAGTCCGCCTTGGACCTCGTACTGAAGACAAAGAATCTTACTACTCATCCTTTAACTTTTTAGCGTAAGTATTGGGAACTTTCTTTCTAAATAAAAAACAGTCAATAAAACCTTGCGTCTTTTTTTAGCATCCATCGACGTAAATAGCAATGAATTTTATATTTGACAACAGAAGTTACTGAATAACAGATTTAAATTTATTTTAGAGCGGCAGAAAATGATTTTCCAAATGATTTTTGTATCCATTTTATATTAAAGCCTAAAGAAACCCATTTTTGGTTGTTTTCCCTTGACGTGACCTTCCTTTTATTTTGTGACGTCAGCTGACAAGATGTCTGCAAGTCGAGGACCAAATAATAATACCAATTGCATAGGAAGTAACTTGGCGTGTTGATATCTTGAAGTCTTGGAATACGTACACCAAACCTGAAATACCTAATTACGACTTGCTATGATCCTGAATTTCGTTTGACATATTAAGGTTAGGTTTATACTGGCGTGTTCACACGGTGTGCTTATGAGTTAGCTTCATATCCCGTTGTATATTGATATTTAACCTGTAACATTTTTCTTCCAAATAATATTTACGTGTGAGATTGAAACAGAAATATTTTATTCGATTCCGAAAACGAATTGCTGTATAAGTGGGATACCAACAAAAGGGTACAAACTTGGAAACGATAATACATTGATTTTTTATTGTTATTTTGTGATGTTGCGAGTTACTTGTAACATTTTAAGAAGACTTCGAATAACATAAAGTTTTATATTTTCGATTTAAACATTTTCGTAATTGAATTAATATTATATAGGATTTTAGTTTACAGCCCCTATTTTAAAATAAGCGTGGATACCGCGTTTGGAGCCTACAGGAGAGTCCTGAAGTTCGCTTGCGGTCAATGGGGCAAACCTTCTGCTTTCCATGTTTACCTTTACCCGTACTTTATATTTAAACTGAGGAATATATACATATATTCCAGAAAAAAAAGAATTATTCTCCAGAATTGCGAAGATGTTACCATCGATTGTTGATAATACTATTTGCTCTTGGGTTGGAATAGGTACATATACATGCCGTCTTATGAGTATTTGAAGTCCTTTATCTGTTGGAAAAGTATATCTTCTAAGCTGAAACACTCGATTCTGATTCACAAAAGGAGTAAGCCGAATGAATTCAAGTTCATCAAGACCATATTTATATCCTTCCGAAGAAATAACAATCGTTGTAGATGGAGCCCTATACCAGAGAGGAGGCGACCTCTCACGAACAGGAGGCTCAGGAGTAGGAATATTACTAGCAGGTGAATGTTCCATATCAGAAAAAGAAGACGATGAACCATCGCGACGTACATAATGAATAGGGCTGCCATCGGGTAAACAATCAAACTGTAAACTGAGCACTGCAAGAAGAAACAAGGTATAACTTTTTCTAACTATCTTCGTATTTCATTCACTCACTGCGGCAATATTGTACAAGTTTTAATTCATACGCTTTTTTACATAATGCAATCCGCTTATGTCCACACAAGCACTGAAATTCTAGGAGAACGGAAAAAAATTTGAGCATCGACGCGTATGTGTCTTAATAATTAACTGTCTGCGAAGAAAAGGACCTAATGCGTCAAATCTGAAGTTTAGACGACTGGCGATTTTAGCAAAGTCCGCAAGCCAGCATTTGAGTAATGGTGATGCGTCTACGAAAAGCACCCCCTCCACTTACCACTACACTTTTAGGCGCCGTATCGGTGAGCTCCGCTCGCATCGGATCTCTTCGGCTATACCCAGTACCGGCGAGTGATTTTAATAACAAAAAATGTAATGTAAAATAACTTAGAAACTATCGATTGGCATGACTCTATGTGACGGTCGGCCAGGAAAGGTACCTTAAGGTTAACAGGCAAATTTTTCATTAGAAGCCATAATAGAAGCGGTCTCAGTCAGACACTCAGGGAGTGGAGACAATCTCCGGAATTCATCCCCTCCACATATATGACCAAATTTTCTCGCTCGGCGTTCAGCGACTCAGACGAGCTCTTGAGTAGCACGGACACAGAACAGAAAGATGTGTGGAAAGTGGTGGGGCTGGATATCTCGGGTCGACCGTAGGCGTCGAAATTGGCTATTCACTCCTCGCTTTTCGGCTCAATAACAACTCGAATTTTGCAGATAAAAATTCCATTTTTTTTAATATGAAAGAGCGATTTTGAAACTATCAATATCAAAAAAAAATCTGAAAATCGAGTTATTTACCCTAAGGTCCCTTTGCTCGCGGAACGTCACATATGTACACGGTGGCCGTTTGGCGGCGCCAGCTATTCAGTTAATCTATGATCCTTGCACATACATAGCAAAATAATAAAATTTAATTAATTAACACATTAAAAGTAATTTCCTGACAGTATTAAATCATTTTTAAGTGTTTTGAGTGATCTTTGCGACACTATCCATCTTCTGAGCGAAAGAAAACTGAAAAAACTGCTTTTAGGTCAAATATCCGCAGTGTTGAAATTTTAAACAAAAAATCGTGAAGTGCGTTTATCTTGATTGTAAATCGGGATATAAAAGTAACAGAAAGCAGGATAAGGCTAAAAAAATTCAATTTTTCAAATCGCCAAATGATAAAAATGTTGTTAAAGACCGGCAGATAGCAATTTTGAGGGATAATATCAAACTTACAGCTGGTGACACAGATTGTTCTTTGCACTTTTATACTTCAGATTATAAAAAAAATATATCTCAATATATTTTCGAATTTTCAAGATAAAAAAAATGAAGTAAAATTATACATTGTAAAAAAATTTAATTAATTTTGATGAACTAATTGAAAAACTTTCCTTTTGGCATAACTAATTTCATGGAATTTAGCTCACGATTTAAGAAGAAGAGGGAATTTTTATTATACTTGTTTTAACATAGGAACTAGGTTCTGAAAATAATTTGCAACTAGCCATTTTATCCATTGTACATTGATTTATACTCGCCTATAGTGGCATTTAGATTTTTTATTACTGATTATAATTATTCTAATCGAATCGACAGAATAAATGATCAATAAGTGATTATTTTCATTAAAAATTAGTAAATTATGTTTTTTAAATGATAATTGACTGAACATATAATTATTTTACATTTTTCGGTTAATGTAAGGTAATAGAATAAAGCTTTTTGAGGGTTTTGTTAAATTTTTATAATCTGATTGTAAGTGTTTAAATTTTATAATTTTATATTTTTAATATATAATTTAAAAAAAAAATTGTTTGGCTACCACTTGGAAAATATGATTTTTCGAAAATTCAAAATAAATCAGAATTTATTTCGAAAGGTTAATTTTGAGTTTCCATGATTTCAAAATATGTCAGCAAGGAATCTAAAAGATTAAAAAAAAATTGAATAAAATTTTTTTGATTTGTAGAATTTTGAGTAGTTTTGAAAAGAATTGAAAATAATTGAAATCTTGAGAAGATTCCGAAAAATTTATTCAAATTTTTTCGCCTTTAAAAACTTTTGAACCAAATGCGAAAAAATTTCAAAGGCATTTAGAATGATTAGAAGTCTTAAAAAGATTCCAAAAAAATTTGTGATTTGAAAATTACAAAAATATTGAGAAAAATGTAGAATTTTTACAATTTATTTTTTATTTTGCAGAATTAAAAAAGTAGTTTTTAAAAAATTGTCAAGTTGAAATAATCAATGATTTATTTATTATAACATTTTATTTTTGTGGGGTGCAGTGCACTCCAGTGTGTCCAATACTTCACTCCATAGAAGTGTGTCAAGTAAGGGTTAATAAGTATAATTTAAGAAACAAAATTTCAAACTAGAAAAAAATTTTTTAATTATTTGAATATTCCAAAAACGACATTATTTAATTATGTTTCACAATATTAAATTTCATAAGGATTTAACTCATTTAGTTTTAAGTAGATTAAATTGTTTAATTATTTACTTTAGGATTATGTAATGGAATGTCGGCTAAAATTTTTATACTACAAGATTGATTTTATTTTAAATGCCTTCATTATAATCAGTTATAATTATTTAATTTTTTTAACTGCTTCTGACGGTGCAAAATAATTATCTAAATTCAATTTTCAAATTTATATATGCATACGTTTTAATTTTTTTCAAATTTGAATAAAGATTTTAAGTACAAATCATTTGAATGTTTCAATAAAAATTAGTCAAAAGCTTCTAATATTGTGAAATACTTAATTAGTTATTATCAGCTGAACAATTTTTTCCGAGTATTAAATTAAATAAATATTAAAATTTATATTATTAAAATTAGGTGACATAAATTTATTATATATTCAAAGATTATATAATTGAATATTGGATAAATCTTAATTTTTATGTTGTGAAATAATTAATTTATTACTAACTGATTAATGTTTTTGGGAGTCAAGTTGTTTATATATTAATTTGTAACTTTTCTTCGCCAATAATTTTTACATCCAAATTTCCAAATAAAAAAATTTAGTTAGTTTATTTTATTTAGTTAGTAAACAATTGGTCAATATTATGAAATAATTTTTTTCTTAGCATTTTGCTACCATACCGAGCTTTTTTAAATTTCCAAAGAGATCAGTAAAATCAAATTATGGGAAAAGTAATTTTGAAGAATTCGAACAAACGTTTAGAAATTTTTGAAGATTTTGAGATTATTTTTTCAATGATTTCTGCGAAAATTGTATGCAGTTAATATTTAATTTTGAAAGTTTAAAAGTTTTTAATACAAAATTTTACCGTAGTATATAATTTGGAACAAATTCGAGTAAATTTAGAAGATGTTAAGAATTTTTGAAACGATTCAAAAACAATGAAAACTTATAAAATATTTTAGGACTTTTGTCAAAATTCAGCATAATGAACAAAATTCTTTAGGTTTTTAAAAAAATTTCTTTCGATTTTTTAATTTTAAAAATGGACTTTAGTATAAAATTGAAAAAGATTTTAAAACATTTCCGAATATTTCCTTTAATTTTGAAAAAGAGTAGATTTTAAAGAACAATGTTTTATATTCTAACATTAAAAAATGAGAAATAAATTAAACAATAAAAGCTTTCAAGTAAATAAATCAATTTTAGTTCCTAGGAAATAAAATTTTTTATCCTAGGAAAATTTGGAATATTTTGAGGCATTTTTTTATATTTCAAATAATTTTTAAAAATTAAAAAAGAAATTGAAGTCAGCTAAAATTATATTTAAAAATTTAAGAGTTATTTTATAGACTAAAAATATTTTATAACTTGGAAGAATTTCCGAATATGCACAAAATCTGTTCGAATTCTGTAAAGCTTCTACAAGTCACAAGTATGTTATAAAAGGTCTCGAATTTTTCCTATTATTTTGTAAAATCCTGCAAAATAAAATTTTATTATTATTTATTATCATTTTCATTGAAAATACAAATCATATAAAGCTTTAAAAGATTATCTTTATTGAAACATTCAAATAATTTTCATTTTATATATTTTTTAATTTGAACTTGTCTTTGTTTAAATTTAATTAATAAGAATCGATTAACAATTAGTTAATGAGTAATTAAGATATTTGGAACAAAAATTTAATCAATAGTCAATAGATGTTTAATCATTTCATAATATAAAAAGTAGCAATTTTTTTCATTGAAACATCAAATTAATTTTTACCCTATATTTTGTTAAAAATTTAAAGTATTAATATTCTTTTAAAATAATCCCATACAAAAATTGTTCTGTCACTTAATTTTTCATCGCAAAGAATACCGTGACCTTTAAAAGTCAAATCAAGTTAACCGATTATGGCGAGGAAATTGAAGTGGAATTTCAATTACTGATCTCCTAGCACTTTGTCCATTTTGGAAACCACGTGGTGATTTTAGGTTAGGAAGAAGAAAACGAAGAAATGAATACAAAACAGTAGTTTAATTAATAATTATTATTATCCGCGCACTGAGGGGGGTTTGCAAACTAATTACTGAAATCAGTTTTATTTTAATTATGGGTCTAGATTTTATTTGCGAATTTCAAAGAAATGACGCGACGTGAGTGCAACGTACATCCTCGTCCGAGGCGTGAAACTGAAAATTACTGAGTTTCTAAGCAGACGGCAGGCGCAGAAGGCACTAAACATGGCGGTAAATTTGAAAGTGTACGAACTAAAAATTGTTTGAAAATAGAGATTCAAGTGTTTCGCCACGTGAAAAAAGATTCGGCATGAAATTTCCTACAAAGTAAAACGTTCAAATGTTAAATTTTCGAAAACTGCTTTTCAAGCCATCAGGGTCCAACTCGAGCGGCCTGAAGCGGCCAGGCAAATTTTTGGTGGATTTATAGAATCCGGATTCTCAATTTTAAAAACACGACCAAGGTAGAATTGTTATCTGATTCAGCCAAATTTGGGAATGCAACTGATCGCGTTTTAACTACGAAGCCTGAATTTCAACTGGTTGATATGATGAGGGGAATACAAAATCTGTACTATTACGGGAGTACGAAATTTGGTATATCGAAGCACAATTAATTTTGATTTGTAAAAACTAATGCATTCGTAGAATAGTATTCGCAGCATTTATGAGTCAAAGATTATTAAAATCATCCGAAATTTTTACACCTCACTTTTTTACATATCTCCACGTTTTGTAAAACCTTGAAGCCAAAACCGAAGTTTTGCTAATGGCGTCTACCTGTTTGTCACGATAAAAGAATTAAAAATTTGGGAGAATGCTAATTACATTTGACAAATTGTTATTTTGGAAATGTTAAATAATATTTTATAAATTGCAGATAGAATATAGTATTATATTCACCAATAAAATTAAAGATGACCATTAGGGAGAAGACCAGAGTATAAACAATCACCATTTTGTTAAGTATGGGAAAAACTGGTTAATGATGATTTTAGTTATCAGCTCAAAAGTAGTTCTTAGAGTGCTCAATTAAATGATATGCAATGTATTCCTTATCTGATTAATTACCGATAAGCGTGACTCTGATAACAGAGCCAAATTTAGAATTTAAAATAAAAGCATGGGGGGGGTGGTACTTATCTACTTTTATTGCGCACATAAAAGAAGCTAGGTGAAGGCTTCATTTGAATTATTCATATTTATATTTCATAAATCTGCCTATGACAATAAACGCAAGTTACGTTAATCGAGACGAGTTTGTAAAAAAATAAGACAATTTTTTCAAATATTTTTTGGATTTCAAAATTTGTTTCAGTACCTAAAATAATCGAAAAATAATTTTAAGAAAAGGACAATATTTGGAACGGATTTGCTTGGACAAAATGAGCTACAGATGGCCGCTTTTGATTGATTCACTATTTTTTTCTCTCCAAATTACGCAGTATAAGGGGCCTAACTGATGACAAGTTTGTTGATTTTTTATTTATTTTATTTGAAAAGTTTTCTGTTAAAAAGAAATGAATAAAGGAACACTGCAAATGAACTTAACATTGTTAAAAATTCATTCGGAAATACGTAATGAATGTAACCCATAGACAGCCTAGAGAAAGCAAATGTCCTGAGCTGGACGCCCTACAGAAATTATATCACCTTCATTAAAAAAATATTAATCAGACCAAAATTAAACGCTCTAAACGTGGAAATTTGGAATAACATTAATCTATTGCTTTGATAAAAAATAAAAATTCATTTTAAAAAAATACGATAAATTAATCATTCCCAAAAATATTGTGATCTTTATCACGAAAGAAACCAGTCTGTTCTAACTTGTTATTTTTATATGTGTGATGATCAATTCGCTAAATATTGACAAAAAATTAACTTCATTCCCACTATGGTTAAAAAAAGTAGAAAAAAGTTATATATAATATAAACGAGGTTTTTCTTTATGTTGCAATTCAAAACCAAAACTTGTTTCAAGGCAAGTATAAAATTAAATTAACAAATCATCAATCAGCAAATGGCATATCGTATAAATTAGCGTCTTAGTTATCTAAAGTTTTGAAACGCACTTTATCAAGAACAAATTCTTTCATTAAATATTCTTGGAAATTCGAAGATAAAATTAACGATTTTAAAATTCCAAACAATCATTCTTTGGTCGCATCAGATGTTTTTTAATTATTGAAAATATATCTTTAGATTTAGCTCTAACTTGCCTGAAACAGTAATTAATAAATGATAAAGATCTGAGTAAAATACCAGTAGATGAAATGTTGATTGCAGTCAGAATGGTATTTAATAACATAGTTTTTTCCTTTAATAATAAGTTTTATAAGCAATTAACTATTTGTCCTATTGGGTCTCATCTGTCACCCATAATATCTACTATAGTACTTCTATTTTTGGAAGCTTTGTGATGCTTTATCCAAATTAAATTTTAGGCCGATTTTTTATAAAAGGTTTGTTGAAGATATTTTTGCAATCATTCCTACTGACACAATTAAAGATTTTGTACAAATGTTCAATAGTATAGAAGAATCCCTTCAATTCACTTTTGAAAATGAAAATAATAATACTTTAGGTTTCTTAGACTTATCTATAATCAGAACTAAAAATGAATGTTTAATTACTAATTGGTTTCATTAAAAAGTTAATCGATAGATTCATAAAATTGAGTTATGTTAACTTTCGGAGTAACAATCTATAGTTTATCAAATAAACATTATAAGACAATTATTATGATTTACCACTCATTGAGAGTGTTGTAAAATAATGAGTTCATGAAATACACAACTTTTCTAATAATATTAAAAAACAAAAATAATTAAATAATCATAATGTAAATGATAAAGTCTTAACTCCTTACATTTATTGATTATCTGAAAGAATTAGAGGTTCTTTCAAAGAAATTAATCTTAATGTTTATTTTCAAAATAGGCACAAATTAGAAAATTGTTTTATCAAAAAAAAAAGACGAGGGAGCTAAAGAAAATTGATGTAATGTAGTTTACCTGATCAAATGGAATTGTTGCAACAAAGTTTATATTGGAGAAACTTGCAGGAGAATAGAGACACGAATAGCGGAACATAAGAGGGATTGTGAAATTGGTACCAGTAATACTGGATACTCACAACACGCTTGGAATAATAACCAGTTTCTCCAGTTTAACTATAATAATATTAAAATACTAGCGAGAGAAAATATTTCTTATAAACGGAAGTTTCTCGAATCAATTTTAATAACAAAATATTTGATCATTTGTGTCAACTTAAAATCTGAAAGATGGTATATTAACATTTATTACCATTGCGTTTTATATTAATAACTTTCCATTATCTATTTTGTATTTTCAAATTTCCCGGGGCGCTCATTAGAGGTAATACACTTTTGTATGTCCACCCTTCTCAGTAAAGTTGGTGCTTCTATGTACTTCGTATACTCTCTATGTCTAATCTCTGACATCATTCTTGACAGTTTAAAAAAAAACTGACATTATGTATAGACACTTGTATTAAATTATTAATAATAAAAATGAAACTTCTAAAATCAACAGATGACCGACGTAATATTTATTTTATCGATTTTGAAAAAATTCTACATGTCCCCTTGTTGTCTCCAATAGTCCCGGAAGTTGGCTGGAAACTTTGGGTGCCTCTAGAGCCAGGGATGACTCCGGATTAATTTCCCTATGCTCTGGGAATGAACTTCGTCGCCT
>JAWWLR010035756.1:0-10326 GCA_035041075.1 Acraspis erinacei | reverse complement strand
GTGAGAAAGTGGTTATAGAATTTTTAGATTGATCTAGAATTCTCGTCTTATTTATTTAAATAACACGTTCGTTCCGCAACACTGCTCCGACACAAGTTGCTGATCAATCTCTCTAGCAATCACCCCAAGTGAAGAGCCTCTCAAAGTCATCATGTGAGGTTCCCCACTTGGGTCCATTAGCATCCAAGGCCTTTTTTTAAGGCGTCATTCACACTACTGACATTCTTTTCATTAACTATTTGTCACCATAATAAAAAAAGTTTGGATTGCTCTTTCGCACACTTTATGAGGATATGAAATGAAATTACGAGTTTGTTAACCAGTTTTATAGCATTTTCAAAATGCAAAACAAAAACGAAAATAAAGATTTTTAGCCAAACAACACACTATATGGAGAAAAGTCAAAATAAGGAAACGTTGCTTATTGTTTTAGTTTTATGTGAAAAATGAATATCGCTAAATAATCTTAATAAATGTAATACAAGTTTGATATAAAAGTTTTACCCATAATGTAGAACAGATAATATTTTGGACAATATCGAATGCAAAGCACGAGATACGGGATGACCTGCAAAAGGTATCTTTCAACAAAAAAATCTTGCAAAATTCTACCATTTTAATTTTTATCGCTTAGTGGTTGAATATTTCAAAGTTGAAAGTTCGGAAATCGAGTAATTTCACACTTTAATGCTAAAAATGAATAAATTTATATTTCAACAGTACTGTTTTAAATATGTATAGTTTCTATTAGATGTCCCAATTTTCGACAGATTTTTAATTTAACATTATTCAAAAATTAATTATCTTAAATTGAAAGAATGTTTAAATTAGCGATTTTATTTAATTTGGAATAAACACTGCTAAATAAAAGCACTTATCCTTTATAAATATTAAAACTTTTAAAGATTTGTATTTTTTAAATAATTCAAATAAAATATACTGTTCGAATTAATACGAATTCAGATAAAAAGACTGCATGCAGTCGTCCTAAAAAATTGGCGCAGTTAAAAAAAGGGATCGAATGCACAAAATCAATTGCTTTAAACCAAATTAACGTGGTTAAATTTTCGTTTAAGCAAATTAATATTCTAAAACAACAAAAATAAATTTTGAACCAAATAGTAGAAGGGTGTTCTCTAGGACAGAACAATTTAAGAATGAAAAAAATTGTCAGCAGAGGAAAAAAACGTTTTCAAAATTCGAATGATCATGTCTTGTTTGAAAAGAAATTTCATTCAGGATTATGTGGAGCTCTATAGATACAATATAGAATTTAGAAAAATTTCCTTCCCGCTTGTCCCGTTTTTTACTTAAATATAAGCTGAATTATTATACCAGTGTGGAAAAATTTCGTGGTAGTCTGGTTACAGGTCTGGCCCAGGTCTGGATTTATCCAGAGTGTCTAGTCTGGAATATCTGATCTGGTTCAGGTCTGACGCCAGTCTGGCTGAGGTTTGACCTTATCTAGACCGTTTAGTCTGGAAGATCTAGTCTGGCCCAGCTCTGGCGCTGATCAGCTCGCCAAGAAATAAAAAAGTTCTAAGTTCGTTCACCCAACTTTTTGGACCTACTTTAAAAAAATGACAGGGTGTTTAAAATCTTAGAGAATACCAAATTAACACTATCACAACAGTATATTTTTTCTTATCACTTTGAATCACTGGTCTGGCCCAGGTTTGGCGCTAGTCTGGTAACCAGGAACGAAAAAATTCATAAGTTCCGTCAGCAAATGTTCTTAACACACTTAGAAAAAGTTACAAGGTATCTAAAATTATGGAAAATACGAAATGCATACTATAAAAACAAGACTTTTTTCTTATGACCTTTACAGTTTAGCCTGGTCCGGGGCTGGCATTAGTCAGCCAGGCAAGAAACAAAAAAAGCTCTAAGTTCGATAGAGTAATTTTTTTTACATATTGCAAAAAAGTTATAGGGTGTTTAAAATGTTAGAAAATATCAAATTTACACTATAGCAACAGTATCTTTTTTCTTATCACCTTGAGTGTCTGGTCTGGCCCAGGTTTGGCACTGGTCTGCTAGCCCGGAACGAAAAACTCCTAAGTTCCGTTAGCAAATTTTTTAAACATACTCTGAAAAAGTCACAGGGTATCGAAAATGATGGAAAATACGAAATTAAAACTATAAAAACCAGACTGTTTTTCTTACAATCTTGACAGTCTGGTCTGGTCCAGGCCTGGCGCTGATCAGCAAGCCAAGAAAAAAAATTCTTATGTTCCATCAGCAAATTTTTTTTAAGTACTTTGATAAAGTTACAGGGTATCTAAAATGATATTAAATAGGAAATTATAACTATCAAAACAATAATTTTTGATCTTCTCACCCTGACAGTCTATTCTGGTCCTGGTGTGGCGCTGATCAGCCAGCAAAGAAACAAAAAAAGTTCTAAGTTTGTCGATCAAGTGTCACAAACTGTGACAAGTTTCTTCGTTATTTGCAATCATACATTAATCCAGCCAAACGTTAGCTGTAAAAGCGAAGACATAAAAAGTACCATATTTTTAAAGGTAAGTACAAACCTACTTTTTATCTATTACAAACAATAATTTTGGTACTAACGTGTAAACAATTTAAATATATTTCATGATGTGTTGTGAAATAATAAAATTTATAACGAAGAGTAATTTATCATTCTCGTTAAATTCGATTAATTTAATGCACCTTTAAGTGAAAAACGACAAAAAAGGAAAGAGGGTAATTTTTTTAAGAACAGAGAAAAAAATAAATCCTTAAACCACACACTTCTATACAAACACCCACAAACCTGAGTTTAATAGAAATTTTGTTATGAAACAGGGACAGGTCGTAGAAGTGAAGGATACACCTTTGATATAATTGTGTTTACTGGCCTAGAGAAAAATAATTTTGTAGATGTGGACAGCGTTCAAGAAAATGAAAAGGAACAAAAGAAGGCAGCAGATATCGTTCCGGGATTTTAGGTCACGTATGAAAAGACTGGGATTAAAAATTAATTTTAAAGCATCACTTTTCTACGAACAAAGATGCATTTTTAATCTCAAGGATGGAATTCTGAACAAAAAAATATAATATATCATATTTCAATTAAAAAAATTTATTTTAAATAAAAAACAGTTTAATTCAATGACAAGAGACAAATTCTCAGTAAAATACATACATTTTACAATAAAGTATTTGAATTTTCAGGTTGAAAATGAATTTTTCATAAAAAATTAGCCAAAAAGACGAATTTTCAACAAAAAATTTTAAACGTAAAAGAAGAGAAACCGAAACAATGCGAATTTTCAGCAAAAAAATAATTTTGAACAAAATAGTTAAATTCGGAATCAAAGAATCAAAAAGAGAGTCTCACCTATGCAGTTAAATTTGCAATTGAAAAGTATTAATTTTTAATAAGATAGTTAAAGTTTGAAGCAAGAAGATGAATTTTCAACTAAAAATATGAATCTACAACAAAAATTTGATTTCCCAAAACAGCGCTTCAACAAAATTTTTCAAGTTTCAGTTTTCAACACTAAAATATAAGTTTTATGTGAAAAAGTAAATTTTCTACAAAATAGCAAATTTTTCAACCAAAACGGATTACTTTTCAACAACTTTGTTCAATTTTCATCAAAAAAAGATTTCAGTTTACTTTTTAAAACCAAAATATGAATTCTAATGAAAAAGTAAAGTTGCTAAAATTCTCTAGCAAAAATAGAATAGCTATGTTTGTATTTACAAAATTAATTTTACAACAAAAAAGGGATTTTTTTTAATTTTGATAAAATTTTAACTAAATAATTTATACTTTAATTAAAATAACGCATGGTCAAAACAAAAAATTGCAGTAGATGAATTTTCTACCCAAAGAGACAAATTTTCAACAAAATAATTTTATTTTTAACTAAAAAAAGATAAAGTTTTAAAATAAAAGAATAGAATACTTTTAAGTTCGAAGAATAAGTTTTCAAGCAAATAAGACAAATTTTCAAAGAAATAGTTAAATTTGTAGCCAAACACATGAATTTTCAGCCAAAAAGATTAACTCTATAAAAAATCGATCAAAAATGTAGTCCTACATTGTTGCACAAATTACTTTGCACTTTTAAAAAAGTAATTTGCGGTCACAAAATTTAATTTTTCGCCATAAGAAGACCAATTTTGAACAAAATAGATGAAATTTCAACTCAAAAAGATTAAACGTCTATATAAAAAATTTCGCCAACAAATATAGTTCGATTTTTAGTTTAAAAAATTAATTTTCAACAAAAAAACTTATTTTCAACCAGAATAATAAATTTTCAAGCGAGAAGATTATTTTCTACCAAAAATGAATAATTTTAAACAAAATGTATAACATTTTTAACTTAAGAAGACTGAAGTTTGAACAAACTTTATATAATTATATTTTTAGTTGAAAAATTAATTTTAAATAATAAACATATTTTCAAGCCAAAGCAAAGATCTTGAAAGAAAAAAGATTAAGTTTCTACCAAAAAAATTAATCTTTAATAAAACACATGATTTTTCAATCAAATAGTTGAATTTTCAACTGAAGAAGATAATTGTTCAATGACACATAGAATACATATTTAAATTTTCAGATGATAAAATTTTGGTTTTTAATTTAACAAAATAGTTAAATTTTGAAAACGAAAAAATAAGATTTTTTAACGAAAATGATACTTTTGCAGTCAAACTATGCAAAATACGAAAAAACCCGAATCAACAAAAATTGTGCGTCAAAAAAGATATAGACAATTTTCTTCTTAATCACTTTCTTATAGGATACGTAGTTTTTGTTTTATTCGTAAGAAACAACATTAATTGTAAAAACGACACAACGTCTAAAAAAAGAGAATACAAAAAGAGAACAGACAAAAGTTGTCAACCCAAAAAGAATCTACAGATTTATTACCAATAATTTTTAAATAGGATTAGTATATTTTCTTTTAATCGTAAAACAAGATCAAATAAAAAAATTGATAAGCTCTTTTTATACAAATGTATTAAAAAAAATTTTAATGAAAATTTTTTTGCGAGAAAAAATATTTTTCTATCTGGCTTTTATCATAGTATCTCAGTATCACAGTATCACAGTATCTAAAATAGAAAATGTTGTTAACAAGTATTATACATCATTGTTATAAATAACTTAATGTAACGCAAAAAAAATTCTCATTTTTTTGCAAAAAAATTCTTCCTTTTTCTATTTGTTGAGCTTCATTACCTATAAAGAAACATCAATTTTAAGTTTAAAATTTTTTTCAGTTTATTATACAATATTCTGCAGTTAGGTGAAACTAGCAAGCTATTTGAATGTATATAAAATGTAAAATAAATTTTGTTCTCAATAAAAGTGAACGAAAATTTTATACTCGTTACTTTAAATTATTTATAACAAAGCTAAAGTTTAGGTGTTAGCAAATTTCTGCAGACTATTAGGATTGATCAGCTACTTTGATACATATTTGATAGCACACATCTCTTAAGCATTGCCCTGATTCATGTGATTGGACACAGCCAGATTTTCGTGTGCCTGTGAACTCCTCAAACCCGATTATCTGAAAGAGGCTCGGTCATGATTATGTCATGTCCTTGATTGCTGAAGTTTGGAAAATCCGAGCATCCAAGACAGGGGATTTGATCTCACGAGACCGAGTGATCGAGATAGCTTTTAGGGTTTGTTGAGCCAAGACGCTAGTAGGCAAGTCCACCAACGCTAACGGAAGTAATGACAGCTCTGTGAAGAATTATTGTTTTATAGGATAGGCCTTCGCTAATTGACAAATCTGCTAGCAATCTGGCCACGACCTGGCTTGTGGACATTTGGGCTTAACCCCCATCACCTCGGATCCGCGACACCATCATTGGATTAGAGCCGTGCAAGTCTCGAGGGTTGCGTACCTCCAGCTGCTTCAGATCAATTCTTGCTCCTGAGAGGACGAGTCTCTGACGATGTCCTGCCCTACCCAATTCATCAAACCCGGGAGATAAGACGCTCGACCAGCTGATGACGCTGGTTCATGGTTTTGTGGTTGAGGAAGGTCTCTAGGTTCTGCATCAATAGTGGCTCCTGCTCGATAAGTCGAACATCCACAAAGTCTGATTCCACTTTAAAGCTACTAGGAGGAATTGCACTTTTTCAGGTAAGCGAGAACTCTGGGTAAGAAGCAGGATGGTGGGAGGTACCATCCAAGCTTGCAGTGACAAGGCTGCCTTAAGGCGTCTATAAATAATGCGTGAGGATCGTTGCAGTCTCACGATACGTATTTGTATACTTTTTTTTCCTTCTCAGGTATTCCTGGAGGACAAAGAAAAATGCTGCGCACCCTTAGGCGCCATAGAATACTACTGCGGATCGAATTAATTGGAATAAATTTTCCAAACTGTCTTTTTTAAAGGAACACAAATCCAATAGACAGAAGACCGCACACTTCATGTTTAAATAATTCGTGTAGTTTTTATTTCCTATCAAAGATGAATTATGTCATTATAAACTGTAAAGTTTGCTTTTTATGTTCAATATTTATATTGTCGAATATTTATTTAAATTGCATCAGGAGAATTAATGATCAAATTATCATGATTTGAAGAATCGGCGAAACTGAATTCAGCTACACATCAAGTTTCGGCTACAATCAACAAAAGATTCATTCATTCAAACAAAATTTCTGTGAACAGAGACAAATATTTATTGGCTCTCATTCAAAGAAATTCTCTTGACTGAAAGATATTCTTTTAACTCGAGAATTGGTTATTTGTTACATTGAAAATTTTTGTATAATTTAAGATGATTAAAATTTTCTTAAAATATTGTTTGCTTAAATAAAAAAATTTGCTAAAGGAGCAGTTTCTTCAATTGAACACAAATGTTATTCTGAGTGCAGATTTTTTGGTGTCGTAAAGATACGAAATAATTCATTATTTGTTTCGAAAAAAATTATCGCGGTCAAATAAATGGTTTGGTCCGGAATATGATAAACCTCATTAGAATTTATTAGGGACAATTAAAAATTGCAATCAAGTTAAAAGCTATAGAGGTTTATAAAAAGAATTTGAGTTTATTTGAAAAAGAAACTTCAAAATTGAAATAGTCATAACTTCGCAGAATTTTTTTCCATAAGTCAGAAAAATACGTCTTGCCTAACTAAACGTCTAAAATGACACATTATTCTTTAAGAGTATTAATTATTCGAATATAAAACAAAAATTGGTACTTGATCAGTAAAAAAAGTTTTAAGAAAAACCACTGCAATTTGAGAGGCTATAAATCATTTTAAAATATTTCACGAAATTTTAAGAGATATAAACATATTCAATTGCTGTGCAGGGATTTTGTAGTAATTTTAATTTGTTCAAAAATATTAATTATATGAAATTCAAATTATATAATGTCTAACAAATATTTTGAAACAACTTGAAAATTCTCGAAAGTTTGTTTTTATTTTGTTTAAGCTTCTATACAAACGTAAATTAAAACAAGATTCACTGTTAAGGTTTGAGCACGTAACAGTTACAATCATTCTCCCAACTCTCTCATTGTTAGCAGATTCTTAACCATTTTCAGACAGTCGTCTCCAAGTTTATCGCATTTTTTTACGCATTCCACGCCCTTATCAAAATTTCCTTTTGACGCTTTTACGTATGCATCAATAGCCTCATCGCAGCACTTGTTCGCAGCCTGTAAATAGAAGGAGAATATTTTTGTATATTTGTGTTAGCATTTCTTGTATAAATAAAGCCTATTATAGTCCATTCAAAACAAGGTTGCAAATATAAATAAAAATATGTATAAATTATAGATGCTTTTAATGATTTTATAGTGCTTTCTTCCTTAAAGAGATTTAGTTTTATGAAAATAAATTCACAATCGTCGACCATTAGTATTAGGCGACTTTTATGTTTAGGTTCAACATTAAATAAATCAATATTTATATAAAACTGGGTTCGAAAATACCACATATTTTATCTGAAACATATTATAAATAATATTTTGTATGTACCTCAATATTCTTAGTTTTTTCGTATTTATCATAACACTGGTCGCATTTGGTCTGTGCAGTATAATGTACTTTGTAGGATTCGTTATGTATTTCATATTTTTCCAAACAATTGGGTAAGTAATATTTTATTTCATCACTATTCTTTCCTTTTGGTTTCATAGCGGCAATTGCATCCTAGTAAGAAGGAAGAATAAATAAACTGGAGATATTTAGAATTTTTTTAATTAAACCGAATATTTAGCAGTTAAATATTATTTTTCTCCAACTGACCTCAAAAGGTTTTCTTAATTTATTTTCAGCCTCCATTAATTTGTTTGAAGTTGCTATGTGTCCAATGCCGACCATCGTCCCAAACTGGCTTGAGTCTTCTGTAAAAACTGTCTGTAACGATTGGAAATATTATGTTTCAAATTTTATTGTTTAATTTGCAATACCTTGCATGTATGTATATCATATATCGTATTATTTCTTAAGTACACCCACTCAGAAATTCAAAGTTGTCCAATCTAAGTTTACGGGGAAAATTTTTTGTTGAAAGTAGATAAATGAGGGTATATATTAGGTGTCTGAATTCAAGAGAAGTCGGTTACAGTAGGATAACTAATACGTAATTTTTCAAAAATTTTGGGAGACTTACTTGAAAGGCACAGAAAGCCAATAAACAGAAGATCGCACACTTCATGATTGAATAATTTGAATGATGTCTTCTTTCTCGCAAAGATAAACTAGAAATATTTTATATCAGTTAACAAAGATTTCTTTTTATACTAAATACTTATCACGTGTACTGTGTATTTAATTAGTGGAAGAGGAAAGAGGGATAAAATTGTCATGACTTGAAGTCTCGGCAAAGGTAACGCTGGGTCAACAAAAATCAGTTTTTATGATGAAATATTTGTTTAAAATGCGAGAATATGTTGGTATAATTTGTAATGCGACACAATCTTTACGACAACAGAAAAGCTGCCCAAAGCTTCATATGTGCCTAATCCATATTAAATGCCATGCATATATCACGTGTAAAAAAAGTATTATTTACAAATCCGTGACACATGCATATTTCATGTTGGCCGTCCAAAACTTTATTGAAAATAAAGAATATATTCTTTCTGATAATGTTTAAATTACTTGGCTTGATAAAACCAATAATTTAATTATACAACGATTTTCTTTGCGATAAATAAAACATTCATTACGCACAAACTACAATTTCATATTCTACAGGAATAATATCTGTATCTGCAATAGGGAATGTAGCACTTAAAACATTATTACACAACAAAAAGTTTGGTATTTGATTGTTTAAATTATGAAATATTAATATTTTAGAATTTCGCTAATAAAATAATAAAAAGTGAGAATTTGATTGACTAAAGTCAATTTCTTATCAATATCTCTTGGTTTAAGTGAAGATTGTCATATACGCAATCATTACCATGATTATTTTTCAAGGGAATAGAGTAAGGCAAAATAGATTATAATTGTAAATAATTCTTAATTTTTTAATTTTGATTCGGAAACTTGTGCATTCGATGAGTTGGTGGAGGTGGCGTAGTATGATCTAAGATTATATGACTTTGCATGTTGACAATAAGTTTTAAAATTTTTAATTCTTATCATTTAAATATAGCATTTTTTATCCTTATTTAAATTAATAGATAATATTCTAAGAAAATGAATATATTTTCTCAAAGCAATTATTATGCTTCCAATGTTAAATTACTAAATATTTCAACCAACTGACAAGCAGAGTTATCGATTTGTACTTATCATTTCCGGTGGATAAAACCAGAACCATTAATTAACAAAGGCTGGTTAACGAACCATGAAAACCGGTAAACTGCCGGCATTTAACCGTTATAACGAATTTGAAACAGAAATTACATGTAAAGTTTTGCAAAATATTACATTCTTTATTAATCTTGATAATAATTAAAGAAAGAAATTTGAATGTTTATCTTTTCTTTAAAGAGTTGTAGTCACGAGAGCATACATTATTGTCAAGAACCTTATTCGTTGCGATACTTCGTAAATATGACGTAGTGGCGTTTTAAGTTTATTTATCTATTAATAAAGAGAATGAATTTTTTGCGCAATCAAGAAAAAATCTTCATAGAAGTAATTCGATTTCTTGATCAACTCTGTCTCTAAATGTTTCGAAGCATGGTTATGAATAAACGACAAAGTTTTAATTGCAAATGACTTTCTAATAATGGGGAATAATTCTGTTCCTAACATTCTGTTACCCCACTATAATGTGTAAACTTTCTGACACGTTTAAAGAGATTAAAGAGATTAACTTAAATTATGGAAAAATTTTATGAATAAAGTGTAAACCTCT
>JAWWLR010035706.1:0-10328 GCA_035041075.1 Acraspis erinacei | reverse complement strand
CCGTTTGGTGATATACTAATTACGGGCCCCCAGTTTCCAAGCTCAAACGTCGTGTACCTTATCGATGCTGTTTTATGCAGCCAGCTTTGGGACTAATAGTAAAGACTTGATTTTCGGATTGAGGGGGGTCTCGGAACGTGGAGATCCGTTGAAGAGCTGTGGCGTCAAATTTCGGACAATTATAATACTTTCTTAAACATAAAGGATGAAAATGTAAAAATAAATTTTGCATACGCTAGTTGGAATTCCATCCAAGTAGTTTAATGTTTAATCAAAGCAAGATAAACTTTGGACAGAAAATAAAATAGTTGGACTATCTGTTGAAAATTAATTTTCTAACCAAGAAAATAATTTTCTAAACAAATTTATTTTAATTTTCAACAAAATAGATGAGTTTTCAACTTACGGTGTGGGCTTGGTACACCTGGGTGAACCTGGATATTATGTGGTGCAGGAGACGAAGGCATATACGTATGATGTCCAAAATCCCCACCGTATGTATATTCCCGCGATTCCCAATCACTTAATAGGGTTGCTACATCATGTGCAGTCAAAACCTCTTTATATTTAGGGGAAGGTGGTCTCCAGTCGTTTTCTAGCCGTCCTGATGATTCTGCAAAAAGATTGATATTATATACAAAACTAATCGAAAATTTCAGATGTTGATTAAAGATATACATTCGCCACGTATAAAAAAAATTGCGATTGCATTCTTTGAGAATCCTCCCATTACTTTGTTCAATAGAGTTTTACCGCATACATTGTGCAGGAATTGCTCATGCCTGCACGATGTACCCGGTAAAACGATAATGGACAAAATAATCCTTTTATCGGTATGATTTGAGGGCCTCTATTTATTTCAAAGGATTCATGGAGTTTAACTTTTACATCATGACAACAAGGTAAACTTCCCAGCAATCGTGATACCAATTTTCTTGCTTTTTGTTTAATTTGAATGAATGTAAATTTTATTTGAACTCGTAAAAAGTTGAAATAAGCTAATTTGATCATTAAATCTTTCGTTTCACATATTTTTGCAAAAATCGCCGGAAAAGCAGAGTTTTGTGAAGAAGTGTGAGAATAGTAAGGGGGCTGAAGGAAGCGGAAGGGAAATGGCTGAAGCTAGGAAAGAAATAAAGAAATGGGAAGCAGTCAGGGAACAGTTAGAAAAGAGGATGCAGCCATTGGAGCAAAAACTAGAGAAGCAGGAAGATAATAATAAAAAGGAAGAGCAGATGCAAGGTAGGATAAGGAAGGTAGAAAGCTGGAACAGGGATCTTGGTGGTGGCGAGAGTGGGAATATGGAGAAGGAAAGACGGAGAAAAATAGAAAAAAGAATATAAAAGAAAGAGGGGGAAGAAAGAAAAAGAAACATAGTTATAAGGGGTATAAGATTAGAGAGGAAGGAGATACAGAAAGGAGTGGAAGAAGTAATAAAAAGGATTGGTGCTAATGTAGAGATAGAGGAAGTGCGAATTGTAGGAAGGGAAGAGCGAAGAGGGGAGAGAATGGTACTGGTTAACTAAAGAAATGGGAATATAAGAGGGAAGTGATGAAAAAGAAGAGGATGTTATATGGTAGCTCGGAAAGAATAGAGGACGATTTGGCATGGGTAGAGGGGAAGATGCAGTATAAGTTAAGGAAAATAGCGGAAGAGGAAAGAAAAAAGGGAAGAAGAGCATGGGTTAAATATAGGAGAATACAGATAGACGAAGTATGGTGGGATTGGGATGAAGAAAGGAAAGAGTTCGTAAGAAATGAGGCACTGGGAAACTAGGTGAGGAAGGAATGGGATATAGGAAAACAAGAACTAGTAAGAAGCAAAAAGAGACGAGAAACGAATTTGGGGAAGAATGGAGGATAGGTTACTGGAATATAGCAGGATTTGAGAGAAAGGATAGGGAGTTTGTGAGAAATTTTATATAATGGGGTGGAGTGATAATTATGGAGACGTGGCTAGATGAGAATGGATGGAGGAAGAATAAAAAGGGTAGGGCAAAGGGAGGAATGGTGATGGGAGTGAGGAATGAATGTATAACAAGGAAACATAAGACAGAGAGACAGAAACAGAAAGAAGGATTGATAGTAGAAGAGGTAAAGATGGGAGGAGAAGAGTGGAAGATAGTGGGGGTTTATCTGAACGGAGATATGCAGGAGAAAGCAGAGGAGTTGAAAGAAATGATGGAAGAAAATAAAGAAGAGATTAGGCTTATAATAGGTGGGGATTTTAATGCGTGAACAGGAGATAGAGGAGGAAGGGAATGGGGAGAAGAGAGAAGAAAATCAAAAGTTAAGGTACTAAGTGGGTTGGGAAAGAAGTTTTTAAAAAGCTTGGAGGAGTTCGGATTGTTTTTTTAAACGGAAATGCTAATCTATATTTTTGAACCCTTCAACCAAAAGAACAATTTCAATCAATGAGATAAACTTTTGCCAAAGCAAAATTTCAAAAAAGTAGTTCAACTTTTACTCACGCTGTTAAATTTAAAATTAGGAAAAAATAATTCTCAAAAGAATATTAAACCTTGAAACAAAGAGACGAATTTTCAACTAAAAATATTAATCTTCAACAAAAAGAGATTTTTTAACAAAATGGTCTAACCAACATTTTTATCTAAAACGTTTGCAGTTAATTTAACAATATTAAAATATGAATTTTAAATAAAATTTTCATTTTCATTTTCATACAAGAAAGATGCAACTTCTACTAAAATATATTATTTTTTTAATTTAAAAGTCACATTAAAAAAAAGAGTTAAATTTTCATCCAAAGAAGATTTCAGCTGAATTTGCAACATTTAAATATGAATGTTGAACAATGGACAATAATCGTTTCTTAAACCGCCCATGATGTTGAAGCTTAAGTAAATCTGCGAAAATATTTAAATCTTCTCCTTTTAAAGACGAATTTTCGACAAAAAAGTTGAATTTTCGACCAAAAAATATGACATTCTCCCGCCCCCTTTAGTTGTTACGCATTTAAAGTACGGGTCTTAGCAGAAATGATTTCAAAATATTTGGAAGAAATTAAGAAGGTGTTGTTTTCCAGAAAATATTTGTTTTATGTTTCAAAATTTGAAGAAAAAAATAGGAAATAGTTTTTGGACAAACCCACCTTTCTTTTTCTTCACACACTTCTTTTAGTACAATAATTGGCAAGACTTTAAAAATTAATTTTAAATTTATTCTGCCTACAGCAATGAGTTACTTCATTACGCAAACGACAGCCTCGGTTCTTTCGAGATGTTTAAAAACATGATTGCACGCTTTTCCTACTTTTATTGCTCTAAAAAATATGTGTGTCATGGAAACCTCGAAATTATTATTTTCACTTTTTTCGATTTTCACAAACACACAATTAAAAATTGAGTTTTATTTGAAGGGCACTGATAAGTAAAGCCACATTTCCGTTCAGGATAGAACTCAAGAAAAATTAATACTTATTAATATTAAGTTTATTATTACATCTCCAATTAACATAGTTAATTCTGAACCAAAAAAGTGAATTTTTCCACAAAGTGGTTCAAATGCTATCCAAACTGATAAAAAACTTATTCTCAACAAAAAGTGATAGAAATTTAATTTAAAACTCAAAGATGTTTATTACAGTTCAATGTTTTAAATATTTAATATGTGTTAAACCGCCCGGGTCATGTGCGTGGAAGAGGAGGGCGCCTGCACCAGTCTTCTCGTCTACGTGAAGGGTCATTAATTTATTTTTCAGATAATGGCAATCAGTAAGAGGTCTGACAAAGACCAAGAGCAGTGTTTAGAATTTGAACTTGCTCTTTTCCCACTCTCTCTCTCTAGTTGATAAATCCGGAATGAGGAAAACTAGAAAATCGGCAATGTACGAGATGTTTTCTCGCCTTAAAGAGTCCATAGATTTGAATAACGTAATTATCGTAGTACACGGTGGATTCCTGCTTCATCGAGTTGTATGGCATCCGCAAGAGATATTCGACTCCATTGTATCCAATTGCGTGCAATACGTTACAAAGTACTATAAGCCAGTCAGTGTAGTTGCCTTTGAGGGTTACACAGATAATGCTGTGATTAACAACACGAAATTAGCCGAACGTCTTCGCCAATCACACAGACACACGACTCCTAACGTACTGTTTGATGAAACAATGACATCAAACACTTGCCTGGAGAAATTCTTGGCCAATGATAAGAGGAAGAAACGGCTCATTTCAATGATTCAGTAAAAACTGGAAAATGCTGGTTGCTTATTGAACCAGGCTTCTGATGATTCTGATACGCTCTTCATTGAAACTGCAATGGAACCATCAAGTGAGCCAGATAGTTCTGTTATTATAGTTGGCGAAGATATTGAGCTTTTTGTTTTACTTAAAGCTCTAGTTTCAACAGTATTTAATATATACTTCATGAAACCAAGCAAAGGTAAATCACCGATGTTTCTATATTCTACAAGAAGCTTTAAGTAACCTCATGAAGTAGCCGAAAACATTCTGTTTCTTCACGCATTCAGTGGATGCGATATGATTTCGGCCTTCTACAAACAAGGCAAGGTAAAATTTGTTAACCTGTTTTTAAAAAACCTGTAAAGAGCAATGCAAGTTTTCAAAGATCAACGTACATCGCAAAATTGCACCGAAGAAGCAGAACAAGTATTCATAAAAGCGTTGTATGGAATGAAGAATGAATCCCCACTGAATACATGCCGATATCAGTACTTCATTAGGTCTTTATCTAAGACTGCTTGCAATCTAGCATTTATTCCACCAACGGAAGCAGCAGCAAGGCAACACTCGCTTAGAACCTATTATCAGGTTCAACGGCGGTTGGGCAACATGAAAAGTCCGGAAGATTAGGGTTGGAAAAGAAGCACGCATGGCCTAACACCAAGCAATCCATCAATCAATTTAGGTAAGCCTTACAAATTTACAAACATTTATTACTTATATATACCCTGAGGGAAATTCATGCTGATACAGAGAAGCTTAATTGTGAGTGAGACGTTATAATGACATAAGAGCATTCTAATTGCAGGCTACACTTGTTGAAGCATTCCAAAGACCAAGCTATTGTCTACATTTTTCGAGTAAGTGGTCTCAAATACTTACATGCCTCGCATTTTTGAAAACCGTATCTACACCAAACTCTCCTTTCAGTCAAATTTCTGGGGCTGCCTTCAAATGGCCTTGGACTGATTTCGGGGACCCAAAGAATACTTTGTACCCATAATTTCTTTAATCGGAATTATTGTCAAACAAATTTACGTACCGAAATGCTGGCATTACAAAATACTGGTACCTACAGTTCCGTCCACTTAATGCCACCACCAAGGACGATTTAACAATGGAATACGCCTTGTTTTTGCTAATGTTTTGGTAACAAAATTTTTTTTTTGCTCTTTAAACTTCCGAGAAAAGGGTGGTAGCGCTAGCATCACGTTCACTTAGCACCGCCACGTATGCAAACTCACTAACAATTATTATAATTAGAGGAACGATTAGGGGATCTTTTTTTGTTGCTCTCTGCTGACATATAATACGTTTCCCAACAAACTACCCCTAAGAAATACACACCTACCCCTCGTCATAAAAAACGGTCTAAAAGTGTAAAAAGAAACCCTAAACAACGTAAACATGTTCCATGGATTTAAAATTAATTAGTTAACACTTCAAAATTCATCAATATTAATTTTTAACATTAAAAATAATTTTCAACAAATGAAATGAATTTTCAACCAAAAATATTAACTTCTTACCTAAAAGAATAATTAAAAAAAGAGGTATTTTCAACCGAATATTTAAGTTTTTTAATTGAATTTTTCACCTATTAGTTGTATCATTAACGAAATAGTCCATACAGAATTTTTCAAGCGGATTGTTGAATTTTCAACCACACTTATAACTTTGTACGTCAAAATCTAGATGTGTCTAGTCATACTACTGGCATGAATCTTAAAAAGTTTTTATTAAAATTATCGGTAAAAAATATTATTATATTCACCAATATAATTGAGGATTACCGCCGAAGATAAGAGCAAGGTATAGACCACCTTCATCTTTTCGAATTTACGGAAACACTGTTTAATGCAATAACAAACAATCGGGTTAACAATGTAACTAATGAATATTTTTGTGCTTCATCAGATTGTAAACCTTGCACTGTAGTCGTTGTCTTTTTTATTTCAAGCGTCAAGATTGTCTTCGTGCGGTATTCACATTTCAGACGAATCAATGTTTCTACAATATTTTTTGTTTAAAAAACGCAGCTTCTTACACCGCAATTTTTTATAGTGTCTATTATAACTGAAGAATCATCACTGTTTTATGAACCGGCCAAGCCAGCCGTTGTTATTTATTTCCTGTTGAGTGCCCCAAAAAAATATGTTTGTAATGAGTCATCATTCTCTCAAAAATAAGCCAGTCAAAATGTTAACAAGAAAGTTGATCTTCAACCAAACAGTTAAGTTTTGAAATAAACATAAAATCTTAAGGAAAATGTAATTGTTGATATTGCAACACAAAATTATTTTCATTTGCTATCAATAACAGTTAAATTAATTTACGGAAACAGAACAATATTCTACAGGAGATTTCATTTTTTTATCTCTAAGATATAAATTGTCAACAAGAAAGATTACTTCCAACTAAGTAGTTTACTTTTCTATCAAGAAGATTATTCTTTTTCCCAAAAAGAAGAATTTTTAACTGAAATTATGAATCTTCAGCCAAACGAGAAACTTTTTGAGAAGGATGTTTGAACTGAAAATATTCCTAGAAATCTTTAGAGTATACAAATTTTACCTTACAAAAAGATTCGAATTTTTCCTAAAACTTTGAAAAGTGTCCTTAAAATCTTCCAGACAATTCATATAAGACAAATCAAATAAAACAAATCATATAAGATTTTTCGAAATCAGATTCATTTTGATGTAAAATTTATCAAAAATGTATCCTGTCACTTTGCTGGAAAAAGAAACCCAGTTTTTTCTTTTCCCGTTATATTTGAAAATCCGAAATATTAATAACATTTTACATAACGGTCAATCGAGCAATAAATAACGATTTAAAATTATCTGATACTAGTAATGTAATACTTCTTAATTCAATTATGTAGGCATATTTTTCATTTGAGAACACTGATATAATTAAAAGATTAACATAGACAGCAGATTAATTAACCAGTTTAGTGGCCGCCAAAGAACTGTCCAGTCAATGCAAAATACTTTTTTCTGTTAATTTCGGAAAGTATACCTATCATGTGTTATAAATCCCTTCGTAAATCGTTAAGTTTTCGTTAGCTTTCGAAATTCCTTTTTCAGTGCTCCACGTGAAAATTTACCGAATCGCCACTCTATTCGAATTCCATCACAACTTTCGGTAACTAGTATCAATCATCCATCACAAAATCAAGTCCCTGACTCAGATTCTTTAGTTTTTTTCGTCTGTGAAAAAATCTTTGTGTGTAGAACATATGTTAAAAAAAGTTTCTTCGACAGTCAAAAGTTGGAAAAAACAATCATAGCGACTCGCGAGAGTCGTAAAACTTCGACTATTAAGAGTCGTAAAAAATCTCATTATCTATTAAATGCCGAAATAAGATCGTCGACTATAACAAGCCGACATGCGTTCATCAACTATCAACAATAGGAATGGTATCATTAAACTGTTAACTATTAATTATTAATTTTTTTGATTTAAATCTCAAAATAGAACGCAGCAAAATTGTAACCTATTGGTTCCGAAAATAAATTTGTTCAGGTCGTTTTTTGAACTAAGGAGCGCACACACATTAAATATTTTCCATTTTATTCTTTAACATATGTATTTTCCTTCTAGAGTATGCCTTGAAAAGGACCTGAAATACAAGTTGAAACATGCCGGGAAATTTTTTATAATAAAAAATTTTTTAACACCAAAAGAAGCGGTATAGGCCTTAACAAAGTTAATTTACTATTTACAGAAAAACACATTTTAAAAAACTGTTCAAACTCTTCGCGCCCCGTGAAAATATCAAAGTTCCAAAAATAAAATCGTAATATTTTGATGATGGAGATGGCTGTTATCAGAGTCACGGACATGAAAACCGTTTGAATGAAACAATAAATAATTGAGAATCAAGTTATGAAGCAACCACTTGTCAACCTCGAAATTATTAACTGAATCGTAGTAAGTGATTTACAATAACGAAAATAATAGTATAGTACAATCCGATAACCTTCCAACTTCGGGGATGTAGGGGCGGAAAATTCCAGGAATTTCGGACTTATCGGATGCCCCCTCTATTATCACAATATTAGGTGCGCGCAGGCCTAAATCATGGGCGCCAATCATGAGCATAATAGTACACGTAGTGGGAGAAACACAATTAGCGAGTGTGCTGTACGTGTGAGGACGTGTTAAGGGGGGTGTATACTTATCGGACGACAACTTATCGGACTTGTACTGTACAGGAAATTAAGGTCCTTCAAGCGAATAAAATGGGGTGATAAATTGTAAAAAGATTGCTACTCAAAATAATCAACAAAGCGAAACATGAGGCAAGAAATAATTATGCATACAGAGAGCCGCGTAACCTTGTAAAAATTTAAAAATATTTCTTGCAAAACGACTTGCAGGAAGACTCCTTGCAGTCACGAAGACCTCGGAAACTTTTCACCTTCAATTTGGTATAGAACTAATAAATCGATGGGTTCTACGAAGAATAGGCTATCTTTTCGTTACCGTTAAAAATTAGGTTAACTTCATTTTGTATGAAATTTAGTATACACGTAGAAGTGTTAAAAGAAATAAAATCTTTTAAAATTTCTTGTTTTGAAAGTTGCATTTAGAACCCATCGAAATAGTGGTGAATGTGGAGAAATAACATGCTTTAGAAACTTTATTTATAAAAAATTGGGAACAAGTTAAAAAGTGCTAATTATTGCAAATACTTAGAAAAATTATAGTAGAAGCTACTAGAAAGAAACATGTAAAATTGGAACATCATATCTGCGAATTTTGAGATGGAGCATTAAATGGAGCTCACGTATTTCTGATAGTAAATTAATTGAACAAAGACTTTATAAATTGGGTTAATTTATTGAAAATATTAAATAATAAAATTGATTTCGATGATAATACCATGGAATTGAAAGACCTAGGAAAATCTATAAACATTAAATTGATGAACGAAGGTCCAAGAAGAATACGTTTAACATTTTATCAAATAAATCCTCAAAAAAGAAATATTTGAATTGCTCAGGAAAATATTTATTTGCTAAATAAATTTACCCCAATGCCATTAAAGAAATAAATCTAATTGAAAGTTTCCCAAAATCGATTCGATGTGAACCTATCGCGTGCCTATTTTTCTCAGGGATAAAGTACATAAGTGAGCTAAAACCTGGCTTTTATTAGGAATTATCAAGCGATCGAACGTCGCTTATATTGACCGTTTAATTATCATCACAAAAAATATGGTTAAATCGGAATTTTTTATATGCGCGGAAACAGAATGATTTAATAAGAAATGATTATGAATATGCAGAACCAACTGTGGTGTACCTGACTAATATTTTAGCGCGCAGGAAATTTTAACTTATATAACCTTCGTCATTTATAAGGCATATCAAGAAGCGATAAGTAGAAGCGCTGCATTATAATCATGCTTATTTTCAATCCATATCTCTCATTCCTCTTTGCTAATAATAATCCATCAAATGCATTCGTATCCACAATATATATTTTGCAGATTCTTTTATTTTATACTGTTGGCCGTGGTCTTCTCTTGTTAAGTCTCAATTCTTTCTATAATATATCCTCTATTTCATCGTTTTGATTATGTTTTAAGTGAATAATTTAATTTCACACCAATTCTCTTTACATTTGATTTGGTTAAAAAAATTCTGCAAAGTCCGTATAAATTATTAAAAATATCCCAAATATCCCCGATTTAAGTATCTCTATTTAATATATCAACTCCTTCTCTAATTCACACTGGCAATCAGGTAACTTGTGTTTTGGAAAAAATTACGATTATTTATTGTTACGTGGTATAATGACAGAATTACCAGTTTCAAATGTAGTTTTGCGAACGGGAATTGGAAAGAAGCCTACGTCAAATAAAGGCACACTCTAAATCCCTTGATCCAAGCAATGGTCAAAGAAAATTCCGGTCCCTTGGACCGGAATTTTTGTCCAAACCAAGACCCTCGCTAGTCCAAGCTTAGACCGGAACTAATGTCGGTTCTAGCTTGTATCGACCTGATTACATCGAATTTCGAGGTTAGGTTTAACTTTTTGTCGAACACTGCACTGCATACACTTTGTGGGAAATAGAAAACGTCTAGCAGCTCAATAAAAATAAAATAT